>JBBBDQ010029837.1:0-207500 GCA_037127315.1 Ascarosepion bandense | reverse complement strand
GAAAAATAATCACAAAAAAAAAATGAAAGTAATTTTTGCTTCCAATTACTTGATAAGTCAATACAGTAAATCCAAATCCAGGACCTTCTCACTCTTGATGGTGGAACCCTTCCCTTGGTTGACCTCCACCACTTCCTATCTCTGGCCATACTGGGCCAAGTGGAGCCAAGTTGTCAGATTCGATCATTTTGATATCTTTCCTTTGGCCATTTTTTACTACCTTTTCATTGCCTTGGTGTCCACTTTGTCACTCTAACAGTTCACCTGTTGTCATCTCTGCGATGAGAGACATGACCAATCAATCTATGGTTGCCCTTCTAGATGGTTTCAATTGTACTCTTCAGTTCATCTCAAAATTTGTTCTATTGTCACATTGCTATAAACAGATAATCATAGGATTTGTTGTCTATAAGAAAAACTAGAATTAACAGTAAATTTCAGGAAAAATACTTTTGGTCAACTTACTACTGATTTTTTTTTATTTATTTTTTTTTTTCTTTTAAGAAAACAGAAATGAAATACAATTTTCAACCAATTTTATTTATTTATTTATTTTTTTCAAACTGAGTGAAATCATAATTTTGAGTTTAAGAAAGTAGGGTATAATAAAGTAAATCAATGAAATGAAATCCTCTATGCACCAGCTGATTAGAAATTCATTATACATCCTGAAAACTTTGGTTCCTAACAGTTATAGAAGTCTGTGTTCTTTTTTACCTTTTTTCCTTCATACATTTAATGTATGTTAACATAACAACAGTGCTTGTTTCTATTTTTAGATCTGCATTCAAAATAAAAAGTTAAATTAATATTTTTACTTCTGCAAATTCCAGAGAAAATTTAATCTCAAAAAGAAAAAAAAAAAGCAGGACTTATAAAATCTTTCTCATTCATGAGCTTTATCTCAAAACACCTCTTCTTGTTACAGAGATTGACTTCACAAAAATTTGTCAACTATAAACTGAAGTGGATATAAAATACTGAAATATATATATGTATAACAAAAATTTTGATATTTAAATCCGTTGGATAGCCATTTCTATGAGAAAATCCTTGTTTCTTCAGCAACGGCAAAACCAAAATTTTATTTACTTAAATTCAAATGTGTTACAAGATTTTATACCAGTAGAAGTCCCAAAAAAATCATCCATACACAGGAAAATAAAATGGGGTTGGATTAACAATTTTGGAATGTAAGGAAGTAAGAAGAGGAAAGCAGACAGATACCCCTGTCTCATATTAGAAGACATACCCCTCCCCCATACAAGAGTCAAGTGTTTAAAAGTTAAAAAGTTAAAATTTAGCTATATATATATATATATATATATATATATATAGTTTTTCTGTGCACTACTCACTGTCAAACCATTTCTTGTAAAAATCTTGAATTTTTCTATGAAAAGGTGTTTTTTGTATTGTTTTTTTCATTAGAAATGGAGATGTCTACATCTTTCCTGTTATATGCAAATATATTTTGTAGTAACAATGATCGTTTGCACCCATTTAGTGTAAGACTATAATTTGGTTTTTATTTTTAACGTCTGTGTAAGAAAAATATTTGTATGTATTTGATGTCTGCTTATGCTTTCCTGCATGACTTTTCAAAATTGTATACTGCGGTTTTGGCATCAAATTCTGCTGCCAACTCACCTGTTAATTTGGTGCTGCATTTGATGAATGACATTTTCATGTTTAAAGATTTATTTTCAGGAAAATGCAATTTGCTTGCTTTACATTGTTCCTTTAGTTTTAAGATTGTCTTTCTGAGAAGAATACTTTTAACTGCTACAGGACTCATAGGATATTATTTCTACTTATTTTCTTTGTGAATATTTTAATTTTTCCAATTGCTATTGACTTGTAATCAATAAAATTTCATGATATAATTGTAAACTGTTTTTAATGAAAAAATAACAAAACTGTTCATAAAGTATTCTATACATTTAATGTGAATTAAATATCTATTTCTATGTAAGGGAAATAAAACAAAAATTAATAAATATTTATAAATTAGATTTTGCACATTCATCTTCAAAGCTGATAACAAAGTTGAGATTTTTATCATATAGCTTATTGAAAAACAGAAACTATAATTATTTTATGATCAATTGTTTTCCAATAGACCGCTGTAGAATATGAAGACAAATATTGAGAGAAATCATCCGGAGTTATTTAATTTTTTAACCAATATAAATGAACACAGATATAAAGTCTGTAGTTCATTCCTATACTTGATACATGCTTGGGCGATCATGTTTCAAAAGAAACATGACTGACTGGGCAGGTAATTTTCCCACAGTGTTGCCATTACTTTCTGCAGTAGACTGGTTGCCAACCAAGGCTATAGAACCCAATCTGTCCTGTTAGTCAATCCATAGCTGGAGGGAGAAGTGACGGATTAATACCTTTCTCAAGGGTATTTGCACATAAGTGAATGCAATGAATGTAACTGGAATTAAAGTCTGTTGTTAAAAAGAAAAGTTACCAAATGCCTGGTAAATGAACTGAAGTTCATTGGCAAGACAGCCAACTTGGCTGAGAAGCCATGGATTTGGGCCTTTACTTACAAAGGCTTTCATTATGACAAGAACTAATTTTCCTAAAACAGTTTATTTTTGTCAATGAAATTTGCTATCTTTATATTTCTTTTAGCTCCAAATTTTACAAATAGTTGTTAATTAAAACCATATAAAACTATTAACAACTTTTTAAAAATTCTCTAATTACAATTATTGAAACATTTTGTCATAAACGGTAACGTTAAGTAGTGAAATAGAAGATAAAAGTTTATAAATCGTACACTTATTGCATTGTGTATCATAAATTCAGGTTTCTTTATTGGGATGAAAACAATTATGGCTCAGATGATTTCCTTTGTTTTAAATATCACCCTACAAGCATTAAACTAATTTTCATAAATATTTGGAATTAATAATTTATATTGTTATTCCTTTTTGATGTTTATAACCATTTTTAGTAACCAACATTTTTGCCAGTTTTGTTTATTGTTGAAAAAAAGAAACGAGATGAAATCTAAAACAAAAGATTTATGCTTTATAAACACAGACACTCCATATTATATCACTTGTTGTTTAATCAGTAAGATTTATTCAACAAATATATCAAAATTTCCTTCATTCTAATGAATAACAGCAGAGTAAATTCTGGTTTGGGAAGGAAAAAATGAAACCATAATCACTACTTCTTTCCTTTTTAGTTTTAAAAATAAATCATGATAACATTTGGAATATATATATATATATATAACAGATTTTTAATTATTAGTTTGGATGATACATATTTCGCCACTATGGTGTTCTTGGCGCGACTCTTCAGCTTTTGGATCTGAAGAACCACGCCAAGAACACCATAGCGGCGAAATATGTATCATCCAAACTAATAATTAAAAATCCGTTATAAAATATTACACTGTTAAATAAATGAATTTAACATTGAGTTCTCTAGAGTTCGTCTCCTTCGGAATTTACCCGGATTACATACCAAGCGTACTACATACTATATATATGTATACATACTATATATATATATATATATACATACTACATACATACTACATACTATATATATATATATATATATATATATACATACATACATACTACATACTATATATATATATATACATACATACTACATACTATATATATACATATACACATACATACTACATACTATATATATACATACATACTATATATATATATATATATACATACTATATATATATATATATATATATATATATATATATATGTTTTGGATTTCCTTACAATCCATTTCATTTGGAAAGTAGCTTACGACAAGAATGTTTTAACCTCTCCCTCTGTAGCAGATTGGCTTAATGGTTAGTATCATGGAAAATTAAATACATTTGTATTCCCATCACACCAATGCTTTTGGGAAAAGTATGAATCTCATCCCAGCTTTCAATAAGTAGCAGGGCTGAGCTCTCTAGCTTTGGTTATCAACCAGTCTAGGAGAAAGATCACTCTGATTAAAAACCAGTTATAGAATCCCTAAATCTGAATGATGGAAAACTCTGTCTTTCTGTCAACACTGATAGCCAAAAAAGGATGCCAGTTGTAACATGTCAATGTATTACAGGATGTAAACAACCTTGCAGGCCATGAGAGTGAGCTTATCGCTGTGCAATCACTCCCTTCTTTTTGAAATGTATAGGCATCATGAAAAAGATAATCAGCTAACTGCAAGCAAGTAGGTAAAAACGTATCAGATAATAAAAGGAAAGTATTGTTTGCTAAATTAATATCAGTATGAAAGGAAATCTAATTCTTGAAATCTTCCTGAAAATAATAATTGGTTGCTGATAAAATTATTACCCCAACATAGAATTACTACTACAACTCTTTCTAGCACAGCTTTGAATTTCTAATACTTTTATACAATATAACTTCGAACATAAAATCAAGGAAACATACTAACATACTAACAATGAACTCCTTGAAAATATCTAATGAATTGGCTGAAATCACTTGGAACAATAATCACTATGAACAGTTTCTATGCTCATTTAGTCTCCCTCAAATGGAAAAAAAAAAAATTAAACTAAATTAAAAATTTATCAGATTTTCCTTGTCCTTCACATTCAATAAAGCATATATAAAAGTAAGGTTGCTACCAAAATATGGAATATCTAGCTCTCTCTCTCTCTCTCTCTATATATATATATATATATGTCATATCAACTTTTTGGTTCATACTCTGTAAAATAATGTTGGTGTACAAATGTTTTAAAACAGTAGCTACTCTAGCATCTACGCATCATTCATTCAGTAATGAATTAGAACACTCTCAGCTAATGGGGTATGTTTAAATGGTATATCACACACTAAAAGCCTGCCTTCTTCTACTGAGCACCCATAGCTTAGAGGTAGAATCGCTGACTGATCTCAATTCAGTCGGATCTCTATTCTGGCTGGAAGCAATCAGATGTCTAACTGTACTGATGAGCTGTGATACAACAAAACAGATCTGTCTGCAGATGACATATATATATATATATATATATATATAACAACAATTATTGACTGAAATAAATTTATTACGGAAATATGACCGGTGTTTAAAGTTTTTCTTAAAAGAAAACAGAAAATATATATATATATATATATATTTTCAATATATTGTAGCTGTGAGAAGAAAATTCTGTATTGTATAAATATATGTTGCAACTATAACAGATGAATTTATATTTCTAAAATAACTATAATAGAGCATGTCTACATGTTTTTTAAAAAATCAGCAACACAAAAAAATGCAGATTTTATTGCAGTTATAAGTAGGTTTGTCTTTGTTATTTACCACTGAAGATGATTTTGGAAGAGACCAAAAGTACTTGGATTAGAAAATACTATGGCTCTTTCCTTCATAAATGTGATCTTAACATCAAGAAACTGATTAGAAAACTGAAAAGGATCAGTATAAAAATGAATAGACACAATATGTCTATATTAGTCAATGAAACATGTTTGAATTAAGATATGCTGCTTACATACATACATATATTATAATTTTGTTATAACAATGTTTTATAAAAGCATTATATCACTACACAAAACCTTTCATGTTTCAGAACAATACTGTTCTTCATGTGATATTTTAAAATAAATGGTGAAAATGGTTTATTTAGAAAATACAAGATGAATTCATGGCTATTTAGAAAATGAAGGGGTAGTAGTTGAAGAATATGCTTGTAGGTGTGTCAATATTGTTCAATCAAAAGTGAGGATTAGGTTGAACTATGGAGTTGAACATTTGTGTTGTTAAAGGGAACAAAGTAACATAATGTCAAAAGCATGACACGCTTTAATTTTGTTTGGGTAAGATACATGCAGGGATGACCATACATTATTTAAATGGATAGACAATTTTTAACAGCAGGGTGGATTTCAGGTTTTTTTTATTTTAAAATTAGATTTTGTACTCCCTCATCTGTTAAAGGGGCTGGATTGTTTAGGTTAGAATTAGAATTAAGTAATTATGATAAACTAAAATATATTTGAGTTAAGAAAACCAAATAAGTATTGTGTGGGTCAGTTATTTTAGTAAAATAATTTTTAAATAATATTAGAGCATAAGTTATAAATGAACAATTATAATTAATTTATATTTTAGAGAAAAATATTTTCAGTCTTTAAAGAACCGATTGAGCACAAAAGTAAATGCATGAACAGTGGGTTTAAATCTATCTGTTCTTTCACTTCCTTATAAAATATATATATATATATATATATATATATATATATATATATATATATAATATTCATCCGCAGACAGATCTGTTTCGCTGTATCACAGCTCATCAGTACGGTTAGACATCCGATTGCTTTTTACCCAGGATTGAAACCCGACCGAATTATAGTCAGTCGGCGATTCTACCTCTCAGCTATGGGCGCTCAGTAGAAGGAGGCAGACTTTTAGCGTGTGATATATCATGTATTCATACACCAGTAGTGAGAGTGTTCTAATTCATTACTGAATGAACAATGTGTGTAATAGTTACAATTTTTATTTAAATCAATCAATAAGAAAGTGAAGCCATCATGTTGATTATCAGAATTCAAGAACTAATTTGTTCATTTGAAAGTGACAACTCCAAAAAGATTGAAATTTTGTAAGTAATTACATCACTTGTTTTTTTCTTTTTGTTTATTTTATGAATCATGATGCATGTTTTGCTGTTGTTGTTTCACTGTTGTCTGATTTTGGCTTCATCATCAGCACCATCCCCATCAGCAGACATCTCCTCCACCAACACATGCTCCTCCTCCTCCTCCTCACCTTGTACAAGTATGCTGCCTCTTTTGCAATCAGGTGCGTACAATGCCTTAGTTGCTACTTAGATTCTCTCTCTCTCTCTCTCTCGTGTGTGTGCAGTTAGAACAAATACTTACTATTTTACTAATTATTTGGGTTAGTAATAATCTTACATTCACATTTCTTCAGTGCTAATTCCCTCATTTATTTTTATACTTTAAAAAAAAAAAGTTATATTTTCAATGATTTCACAAGCATTTCTTTACTAACATTTCAGATATGAACCTAAATGATTCAGAAGAAAATAATAATATCTATAAATTCATTTTGCTAAATTTCTTTGTGGAATTTATAGCAATTTGCTAAGGTTAATCTAGCATAAGCTCATGGTCATTGGATACTTGATTATGGTCAAATCAGCTAATTACTAACCTTTGGTGAGCATCCATTGTTTATATATTCTTGTGTACCAAATACAAGTATCTGCCTAATTAAATCATTTACTTCAGCTTTTATGTATTTGTCCCATCACTAAAGGTGCTGAAAAAATGACCCCAACAGAGTTCAAAAGCATTTGTGCAGTCTTGTGGATGATCAAGTATCTTCCACCCTACAATCACTTTCCTCAGAGACAAAACATTGCTAGTCTCTCACTACTCTTGTCACTATTTTCATGGCAGATGTTTGGGCAAACTGCATACCTTAGTTGCCATGTAGACAAAGTTAAATCATCCTTTTTCCCTTCATGTTCTACTTGAACAGCTTCTTCCCCATTTGTGTCTGAAATGATTCCCCAATCAATACAATGTTACTTTTTCAAGTTTCAGGTTAATTCATTAAACTCCCCCTCATCGCTGGTCTCTAACATAATCTCAAAACTTGACCCTCTCAAAGCGAGCGAAGGGGACAGAATCCCAATCATAGTCTTAAAGAAATGTGCCCCCTGAACTCTCCTCTGTCCTTTCTAAGCTCTACAACTACTGCCTATCTGCTTCCTGCTTTCCTGCCTGTTGGAAGTCTTCCTCTGTAGTTCCTATATTTAAGAATACTGGAGAACCCTTGGACCCCACTAATTACCGCCCTATCAGCCTCCTTCCGATCTTTGGCAAAGTGTTCGAAGTCATTATCAACGCCAAGGTGGTTCAGCATCTCACAGCCCACAGGCTCCACTTGGACAAACAGTATGGTTTCCACTTCACCTTATTTGCTTATTTTTCAAATAATATAACTATAGGTTAACTGTTATCTATTCTACATATCCTCATACAATTCACCTTTTGCTCCCTTCCTATACACCCTTACAACCTAATTTAGTAACCCTCTACCTTGAGCTGATCTTGGGCTTTGTATTTAGTGAACAATAATATTTTTTTAAATCTATCAAGTATGGTCCTTATTTGCTTATTTTTCAAATAATTTCCATAGCACAATTATTCTTTTTCTCATGTTGTATAAAATGTGATGTGTGTTGTGGCGCAGTGGATATTGATTCGGAACAAGAAATCAGAGAGCTGAGTTCAAATTTCAATTGAATTTGTTGCACACGCAAATACCCTTGGGAAAAGTATTATTCCATCTCTTTTCTCCAGCCATAGGTTAAATGATAGGACAGATTGGGTTCTGTAGCCTTGGCTAGCAATCTACTGCTGAAAGTAATGGCAACCTACTGTTGGAAAATCTTCTGCCCAGTCAGTCATGTCTCTTTTGAGACATGATCACCTGAGTGTATATCACATATGTCACTTAATTGACTGACTGATTATATAAAAATTTCTTGTGGAATGATTATTTGGAATGACATTTTTATAAGTTGAAAAATCCCCTCCGTCCTGACTATACTGCACTATATACTGCACTTATATTTGGTAGAAAAGACCATGCACATGTTTATTAATAGAAAATATTTAAATGTTAATCTAAAAATAAATCTGTTATAACTATTTTTTAATTTGTTTCCAATAACCAACTTAGTTAATACAAAAATACTAGTTTTTCTTATATCAAGTACGTTTACGTACTAAATACAAGTGCCAGCATGTTTGGAACAGCGCACTTATTTTTCAAATAATTTTCTATGTGACATTATTATTTTGTTCTAAGAATCCTACCACCTGAGAAAATGAGCACCCTCATATTTATTTGAACTGGCATACTTATTTCAGAAGTTGAAAACTTCTCACCAACTAGAATATTCCAGACACCACATTAATCACAAAAGATTATATAGAGTACAAATAAATAAATAAAAATTTTTAAATTGTTCTGTCACTGTTATTAAACATCTAAACACTCCTGTTTGACGTAGTGGCATGAGATTTTATATATATATATATATATATAATGCAAAGAATTTGTCACTTTAACTGAGGGGTTCAATGAGTGGAAACATCATAATGGTGTCTTCATGAAACTTCAAAGTTGGAATGATAATGCCTCAAGGCAATATTCATTAAAAAAAAACTTAAGCCATCAATTAATAAGATCAGCCATGAATACTGTATAATGTTCTAAAACATTTATAAAAAGAACAGTTTTTCATGCTTTAACACGTGCATGACCATGACATTACAACATAAAAAAAATTCCATTTTGGATAATTTTTGCGTTTTAATGAACGCTAAACAATTTGTCAATCGTTATATTTGAAGCAAGAAGAAAATTTACAGTAATTTTTAGCAACACAGTTTTGCAGTTATTTTTTTTTGTTCCGACAACTCACACCCCTGAAGATGATCTCGGAAGGAGACTGAAAGTACTTGGAATATCAAGAAATGAATAATAAAATCATCTGTCAAAGTTACAGCTCATTTCTTAGATCTTTCAATTATAATACACGAAAGATTATCTGTGAGTATGAACGGATTTTATTAAGAATAAGCAGACACAATGTTTACAATTTATTCAATCTAACATGTCTAAAAGAAAATTTGCTGCCTAAATACATTATCTATCTATGTATATATAATATATATATATATATATATATATATATATATATATATATATATTATATATACACACACACACACACATTTCATTGAATAATATAGACATGACTATTTACTATTTTTATATTATAATCTTTTCTAGTTCTTTAATAGGTCTTTTGATGCCTGAAGGAAATACATCAATGCCATTTGCATCTCTAGCAATTTTTGGTTATTGGGACACTTGTTTTGCAAGAAATTCTATAGCTACAACAGATAAATTTAAAATTTGAAAATAATTATAACAGAGCACGTTTACACATGTTTTATAAAATCAGAATCACAGCAATTATTTACAATAAGTTTGTTTTTGTAATTTGCCACTGAGGATAATCTCAGAGGAGGTTGAAAGTACTTGGGTAGGAAAAAACTACAGCACCTTACTTGATGAATTTCATCTTGGTATCAAGAAACTGATTAGAGAACTGGAAAGGACATAATATGTCTATATTATTCAATGAAATGTTTGAATGAAGATATGCTGCCTAAAAACACACTCGTGTATGTGTGTGTGTGTGTGTGTGTGATTATAAATGATTAAATTATAACTACAAATCAAAATAACATGAAAATATTTTTAAAATTTGTTCAGTACTGTAAACATAATAACACTTGCTAAGTCATTAGCCACGAGAGTCATCTTAGTAGGGTTATGTAAAATGATGCCCTATTTTCAAGTAATCTTGTTACATTCCTTCAGATGATTTGGGTGGATGAGACTTGCATATAAACAACAAAAAATGAACACCATCAAGTAAACCTAATTTTATTCAGTTCCAACTTAGGCTCAAGCACAACATGTGAGAGAGGAAAGTATCTTTGAGATATGACATGTGATTATGAAGATAGGGGCAAAGGAGCTATTGATACATTTGCCAAAAATTAATTCCAACACTAGGAATTTAAACACCACAATGCCCTGAGACTTCAAGCATAATTTGATTTAGAGTGATTTGACTTTAGAAAACCAGGTTTCTTTTATGGAATATTCAGACAAAGAAACCCAGATTTTAAGGTGGCGATGGTAGCTTTCATGATCACAAAGTAAATAATGAAGTTTTTGATACTTTTAAACCATGTGACTGTCTGCTTTTTTTCTTTTTTTATTTACCTATTGTCTATATGCTGTCTTACCCACATACAGTGGATAGGGCTCACATCAAGTACCAGTTGCCTCTGCCATCAAAAACCAAATTCAACGTTTTTCTCTGTGCATAACATGTTTTTTATATATCATTTTCTCATAGTTTATGATTTCCAGCTGAAATTTTTTCTTACTTTCTAATTTTTGGAACTTTGCTGATTTCTGCTCCAGCTTACAAAGTTAAACCTAAATCAACTTCAGTCTTACACTCTATTTGTCCGTCAGCTGCATTCAGGTGCTAATTTAACTTCTCTTTCCTTTGCTAGTCTCTCAACTAATTACCTTTTACTAATCACTTTTGCTGTTCAAGGCTACATTTTTACTATTCTGCCACCACCCACCTTTACTACCACAGTGAATAATTACTTGAATATTATTATTTTTTCTAAATATTCCTTGCCAACTTATAAGTCTGTTTTTTATTTCACCAAATATATTACAACTATACATAGATAATCAGTCAGTTATGTGCCATATGTGATACACGCTTAGATGATCATGTCTCAGAAGAAACATGAGTGACTGGGCAGAAGATTGCAGTAGGTTGCCATTACTTTCTGCCAAGGCTAAAGAACCCAATCTGTCCTGCTATTTAATCCAATTCTGGAGGAGGAAGCAACAGATTAATATCTTTCCTAAGGATATTTGTGCATAAGTGAATGCAACAAATTCAACTGGAATTCAAACTTGGCTCTCCAATTTCTCATTCCACGCCAATACCGATTACACCACAATGCACATCTGCAAGGTGATTTTCTAAGCGCAACACAAGGCCGAATATATAGAGCACCCAGTAAGGGATAATACTTAAAAATTCAAATTTCTGCACTGTATAATGAAAATCACATTTGTATTAGTATCGCAAAAATGATATCTCTTAATTTTACTGTTATTGCTAACAACAAAACTTAAGGTCAAATCATATTGAAAAATTGTTTTTCATCCAATCACCAAACTTAAGCAACATTGAGCTTGGTCAACACACAGTTGGGTGACTGCTGAAGAATACCAAGTTCTACAAGGACTAGCAAACCAATGATAGCTACAATTTCACTACTTATACTAATAGAATAGCTTAATGTGTGGAGGTGTTTCTGGACTAACAGGTTGCAAGATTCTACCTAGAGTTTGGTGAGATGAGATGCTAACAACATAGAAAATGACTTGATTTTAATTTAGTGTTTCTATGAAGCCTCATGAAAAAAATTTTGGATTACTTCTTTTTTCTTTTTTTATGATGTGCTCAATTTTGGGAAAAACCAAATATATAGATTTATGCACACATTTTGTAACAATCTAATGAATAATGTGAGACATTTTTGTCTTTTGAAAGACTTCAATTTATTTCTCATTTCTAAAATTCATTTATATGAATTAATGATGGAATAATTTAAATCAATTCAATTTTATTATTTGCTTTTAATAAATAACAGAATGAACCTTTTTGTAATTGTTTATAATTAATTTGATATTTTCCTTTCTTTGGAAATGTTTTAATTTTTGTAAAAATCTACCCTTGATTAATTCTTGTAGTTTTTTTGAAAGACGTTACGGTCAATTGCATAGACAAAATGTTCATTTCCAATTTTGGGGTCATAGCAATGATGCACAGTTGACTTAAAATTTTGGTACTTACCTCCAGCTTGGGGCATGAGGACTGATCGTGAACAGAAAATACTGCACAAATTTTGCTTCACTAATTTGCATGATGCATAAAATAAACTAATAAGTACTTAATTGCCTGTTTAACATTTTTAAAAATAGGACTTTGTTTCACAAAATGACTAAGATACTGAAATCATTCAAGTGAAGCACTACTGAAAATATTTTTGCTAATGTTTCCTAATTTTTATTTTGATTAAAGAGAAAGATTATGGCAAATGTAGTCTTTCTTTTTTTAAACCTGAGAAATTTTTTTTTGTACGTACTAAATATAAAACTAATTTTCTTCCTGTTTCTTGATTTCCAGTCAAGTTTGATGTTCAAAAATTTAAATGCAATGTCAATCGTTATCGTCTGTCTCCTTAATTCCTTGTCTTTTATTGTTCTTTATTCTTAATGTTTTTGGGTTTTTTTTCACACTCAGTAACCCTATCCAGCTTTGTGGATTTATCATTTGGCTTGAAGTTTTTTAAAAAAAAAGTTTAAATAAAAACTGAATAATTTAAAAAATATAAAAGATGTGGAATGTGTAAACTTTTAAATGTAAACCTTAAAAACTAATATTAAACTAATGATAATTATTCATGTGAAGATTTCATATTGTATTTATTATTAATACTTTTTTTTTCTTTTTGAAAGACTTGTGAAAAATATTCTAGTCAATATTTTTTTTTTTGTCTAAATGTTATTATTATGACTGTGGTTTAATTTATTCTCTGGAAAGTAAAAAAAAAATACTGATGATAACCTGTCAATAATCATGAATTCTGAGTTTTATAATAATGCCATTTAAACTGCCACAAGATTTGATAAGAAAAACTCTGAAATAATGGACTGACATTCTTGTCTTTGTTCAATAAGTTTCTAATTTCATTTGCAATTAGCTTGAGCCTCTCTCCTCTCCTGACAATGCAAATTAGATCTGTCTATATTTCTGAGATGAGGTTTTGTAACTATTTACACTATTTACCTCATTCACTGTTGTCCTCATCTTTATTCAGATCTTAATAAAGATGAGGACAACAGTCCAGACGATGTAAATAGTATAAACAAATTAACTACTTGTCTTATTTCACTTCAGCTTATTTCAGATGGCTTCAAAAACTGCTTTTCATTTGTTCTAACTGTCCAGCAAATTCCTTCATCTGTCTCATACAGTGGATCTTTTAAAATCTTTATAATCATTAGAATGAAATTGTTAGACAATATTGTATATTGACATAGCAGTTTTTGTTATACGTCACTTATGTTGTTGTAATTTTTTGATTTCTTGTGCAATAGCAACCATTAATTTCTTTCTTTCATTTCTCTTTTACAGACAGTTCTGAATCAAGCGATGGTATTGATGATCAGGAGATTGAATTGTCAAGTATGTTTAAACTGACGAGTCTTTCATTGGAAATTTATAGTAAATTTTATTTACTGCATAATGTCAAAACGCTTGGATCAATATTCAAATGTTTCTTAAAATCTTATGATTTACAAGATGACATGATCTCATTTTCTCCAAAACTTGATCAATGTCAATGTTTTAAAACCTGAGCTACTTTAGAAAAACATTTAATTTTCACTTCATTTTTATTTTTACTCAAATATTGAATTACTATTTACATTGTATGCATAAAAGAGATGTCTACAGCTATATTGTGTTGAATACACCGGTTCTCATCCGATCACCGAAGTTAAGCAACATTGAACCTGGTCAGTAATTTGATGAATTTGGGAATACCAGGCGCTATAAACGTAAAGACCAAGAATAGTCCACCAGTCCTCCAGGTTTGGGGGTTGGGCGCAGGGCTAACGACCCTGCTCTGTAAAAAACAGTTTGTTACGGAAACAGTAACAAAAAAAGTTACTGCCCTACACACCATTAGGTGTATAAAGGGTGAGATGATGATGATAAGAGATGGTTTATAACCTATAGATTCTCACTATCCTATTTTGGGGGGGAGGGGGTGCACATGCGTGGAGAGAAAATTATGATTAAGAATGAGTTATTTTATTTTAAATTTTTATAATTATACTCGATTTTATGATATACACTAATGGGTTAAAACCAACAAATACTATAATTATCTTCACTGGTGGACTAATAGAGCTCAAGGTTTAAGACTTCAACATTGTTAATTAGTGTCTGCATACATGTTTTTCTTCTTCTTTCTGTTACAGTTACAGACCGATCTGAAAATAGCTCCTTACTGAAGAGTAGCGGATTATCTTTGTCTATGGCCTCTCTCTACTCGGGTAAGTAAACTAGTTGTAGCAAGACCATATCACCGATCTGAAAATAGCTCCTTACTGAAGAGTAGCGGATTATCTTTGTCTATGGCCTCTCTCTACTCGGGTAAGTAAACTAGTTGTAGCAAGACCATATCAAAATGGAAAATGATATGCAAATTTCTATATATCAGTACAATTTTAGGAAAATCTACGAAAAAGTTGGAAAATAATATTTCGTGTGATACATTTTGTCTTTTAGGACTTCATCTATATTCAAATAAATGGAAGAAGCATCATCAAAATAGTTCAGGAATGTTTAAGTTGTGAGAGTTTTTGTTTTGTATGATAAGAATTCACAAAGGTTGCATTTGTGAATAATTTATAAAATTACTTTTTCTTGGGGTAGCAATACAAATCCTTTCATCGTAATGAGATATATATATATGTTAATCATGCCAGTTAACTTCTGTAAATAATTCCAGTTCTTTGTTATATAATAATATTGTTAGGACAAAAATGTCCCATTTTTAAAAAAAATAAAAACATGTTCAATCTAAAGAGTATTACTTATTGAAGGTTTTGTGACCTCATTAATACACCCTTATGCAAATTAATTGAAACAAAATGAATAATATCTTTCTAGGATCTTTCACACTTTCCCTGATCACGTACACATTGTCTCTAGGCGTTGTTTTTGTCTTCTGACTGCATTTTCTTTTACGTTTTTGACTCGTGGATCCAGTTTGTTTTTTCGTCTCGATGATACGACTGAGTGTTGAAAGGCTGACACCAACAACATCCGATCTCTCTGTAAGGCTTGTTGGTGTGTTCATGCAACATTACAATTTTCATACGCTTCCTTGGAATAACATCTGTCATAGTTGAAACAGTAATGTCTGGGCGTGATAAAAATCTGATGCAATCACGGATGACACAGTATTTTTCAAGGCTAAACAAATTTCATCATATACCCTGAAAACAGATACATATTGCTGCACATCAATGCAAATGACTTAATCTGAAGAAAAAATAGAAATCAATTACACCCTGTCACTCCAGTGGGTCTAAAACTAACCATGTGGTGAAAGAAAGGAAACTAAGGCAGTTGTTTCAATTAATTTGCACAAGAGTGGATAATGTTACAGAATGCAAAGGCTAGGCCAGTATATCAAGTGGTTAGTCAGCATATCTCGTGGGCATGGAATTCTGACAGTGATGGCTTGCCTTTGCCCAAGTTTTGGATATAAGACCAAAACAGTGCAAAGTTATCAAAGAACCACAAGAATTTTGAAACATTAATACACTTTTCACACCCAAATTCCATTGTCTAAGGTTTGCACATGTGAGATGCTAAGATTAAAATAAGTGCACACACATTTCCTTGAAGTTCTTCCTCCCACTGTTTCCTAGAATTGAAGCTACCACACGTGTTCCTCACGTATAATAAAACAAATAAGAAAAAAATGGAGCTGTCTTTCATTGATACAGTCTATGAAGTAACATTTGGGGTCCAAATGAGCTGGAAAAAGTCATGACAGAATGTATCAAACTAATAGTAAAATAAAATTGCTTGTGCAAAAATTGCATCAAATGACAGATTTTAAAAAAAAAATTGTATATTATTATGAGCAAGAGACAAGATCAGGAAAAAATTGACCTAAAAGACTCAGTCAGTTTGAGAACTTCAGCATCTATCATCATCATTTATCCGTCACACCCAGATGGTGCATAGGGCAGCAACTTTTTGTTGCTGTTTCTGTAACAAACTGTTTTTACAGGGCAGGGTTGTTAGCCCTGCACCCAAACCTGGAGGACCGATGGACCAAGCTTGGTACTTGTGTTTACAGCACCTGGTATTCCCAAATGGCCACCCATTTAAGTACTGACCAGGCTCGATGTTGCTTAACTTCGGTGATCGGATGGGAACCGGTGTATTGAACACGATATAGCTGTAGACATCCATTTTGTAGATGACCATAATATAAACCTGAAAATGAAATTAAATATATGTGATTGGGTTTCTCACGAATCTTTTAACCTCATGATGAAAATAAATGTTGTTTTATTATTGAGGACGCCTAAAATTTCACTCTCTCGTTTTTTTTGTTTCTTTTTTTCTGTCGTATGAAACTTTTTCTCAGTTACTTACTACCAGTAGACTTGAGAAACCTATTTTTCTGAAAAACTATTTTAAGAGAAAGATTGAATTGATTTCAGCTGATCATAACACTGGCTACTTGATCAATGAATGATGAATGTTTCCTTATAAGGAAACAGTTATTCCCATTATTTCAGATTTTAGAGCAAAGGTCAAAGTGTAGAGTCATGTCCCTAAAGTATGTGGATGTAAGCAAGAGCACATTTCATTTTAGGATAAAAAGCATTTTACATATTCCATTTGAGATCATCACAAAAACAACTTGTAGATATTTGATAAACTGACCCCAGGCTCCATTTGGGAAACACTCAATGAAGACGAAACTCACTGTCAATGTCTTGACAGATCTGTTCAATAGCTACTGAACTATAATGGAGAGTATCCATGTGTATATTTCTCCATAAACTTTCTTCTTTTTTTTTTTTAATCAATTCATTCCATGCAATAAAGCCACTAAGACGCAAATAGTTACTGGGATTAAAAGAGAATAAAAAAGACTTTAGAAAGAACTGAAATCCCAATCCTAAACAGGAAACAAGGAATACACCTCTACTCCTTTTTCAAAGGACCGGTGAGGAGTTTGAACTGGATGATAGACAAACATATCTACTCCTCTTGAAAACAAAAACCAAATTAAATATAAAAATAGTAAATAGAATTACCGAGATTAGGCAGAAATGTTTCATATAAAAAAATAGAGATAAAAGATAGAAAGAAAAATAAAATAAGATAGAATTAAGAACAATGAAATAAAATAAGATAGAATTAAGAACAATGAAATGGCTTATCGGAGGGGGATTAAAAGAAGTGAATGGAGACAGATCTGAAAAACAGGCTGGGACATTGGAACCCTGGTTCATGAACTTAATCCATTCCTGAAGGCCATTCATGATCCAAAATTTTCATAAACTGAAATTATTTTCTCCATAATAATCAATATAAGATAGATTAATCCATTCCTGGACCCCCAGACCATTACTTATTCAAAATTTTGCCATTTCAATATAATATTAAACTGAAACTTCCTAAAAAAAAAAAAAGGAAACACCAAGAAGGCATGAGCAATGTTTCTTTGCTATTGCCATTAAATCCACTTAACCCTCCACTATACAGTATCACTGTTTGTTTTCTTTGGAACCCTAAATAAGAGCTAATGTAAGGGGAGAAAAAAGGCACATTACAATAAAATTGGAAAAGAGAAGCACAGCGCACAAATGTATAGAACATGGTTGCCTGTTTGGAATGCTTTCCTGTGGTTGCTTTTTACCAGTACATTTTTTTTTTTTGCAACAAGCTATTTTGGCATTTATTTTGTCTGCCTTTCCTTCCATCATGGCGGACAAGATTTTTGACATCTGGCTGATTCCAGAGTACAGCAGCACTGCGACTGATATGCTGATTGTGGAATGAAGTTTGTAGGTTAATGTGTGTATCTGCTTATCAACAAACTTGTCTGAATATCGAAAACATTCATTTTTGAGTGAATATAAAACATGTTCACACTCAGTGTTTAGAACCCACACATTATTTGTTTACTTTTTACAACCATACTTATACAAAGTCATGTGTCTTTTATTTAGTCGTACTCATGTGTTTTCCTCCTTTTCTGACAAAGAAAGGCAAGTTTTATAAATCAATTCATATCAAAACAGTTGATGGAAATCGTATTCATATAAAATGTAACCTTTTTGACGTATTTGTGTTTACAGTTTGTTGAGAATTCTTTTTCTCTGATTTCAGATGCTGACCTTTTTCAAAGGAACCTGCCTGCTGAGAAATTGAGGTCATTTTTTTATTTAATCAAATTGTTGAACTGAAATTTCCAAAATACTTTTGTTTTCAATTAGTGTCAGATAATTGTGTTTCTAAAAAAACAAAAACATTTTTAATTCTTTGAAAAATTGTTCATGTATAGCTATACTAGCAGTATAGCCCGGCGTTGCTCAGGTGTAATGAAAGCTTTAAAATTAATCCATGGTTCTGGAGCTCAGACTCAGCCTGAAGAATATCTGTGTGAAGTTTGGTGAGAATCGGATAAAAATTGTTGATTTGTATAAAGGACATACAGACAGATACACACACACACACACACACACACACACACACACACAAACATCCTGCTTTTATATATATATATATATATATATATATATATATATATTATTGATTTTCTGCAGTATTGTAAGAACTGCAACCTTGAAACTTCTGAATATCGTTTCATGTCTTTGTCTATGAGTGTATCAAATTTGATTAAAATCAGACCACTCCTTCTATAACCCGATTTTTTTCGATTTTCGATATTTATCGGGGGTACCTCAACACGAAACCTAGCTAAGAATACTCGCAGACGCTTATAGTACCACTGTAAATTTTCAAGAAAATTGGTTCAGCCGTTTTGGAATCTGTAGTTAATGGATACACACAGACACACACACACACACACACACACACAAAGTTCCATGTATAAATAAGTTAAGATAAGTGCGTGCATTGTAGTGCAGTAGACATCAGCTCGAACTGAAAAATCAGAGAGCCTAGTTCAAATTTCAGTTGAATTCATTGTATTCACATCGTGAAAATACTCTTGGTAAATGTATTAATCCGTCGCTTCTCCCTCCAGCTATAGGTTGAATAGCAGAACAGATTGGGTTCTATAGCCTTGGTTGGCAACCAGTCTACCACAAAAAGTAATGACAATCTACTGCAGGGAAACTTCTGCCTAGTCAGTCATGGGTCGAAAGAGACATGATTGCTTAAGTGTGTATCACATATGGCACTTAACTGACTGACTGATTGATATAAGGAGGACTAGTTTAAACAGTTCAAATTGATAGATTAAATAATCTATTCAAAATGAATTGTAGCTACCAAAATGAGTCACTCTAATTATTGGAGAAAATAAAAGTATATTTGTAATGGATTTTTATTTAACAATCCCACATTATTTTTAATGAATATTCATATTTGCGTACATGCACTGTTTATTTATTAAACAGTATATTTTTTAATCTAATAGCCAGAATATTCAAGAAATTTCATCAAAAAGAAATATGCACTGTCATATTTTTATTCAAGCAGATTCAGCATACCTTAATTGACTTGGCCATGGAGAAGTCTTACTGATCAAGTAAAGTTTGAAATGTGCCTTTAAGCAAAATGTAACATATTTACATGGTTGGCATAAAATGACCAATCAGAGTTGACACGCCATTAAACAAAAGCCAGCTGAACCAGTAATAGTGAAATGGCTGTCAAATCAGTGTTCTGATTAAACACAACAGTAAAGAAACATAAAAACTAAAAAAATAATAGTATATATTCTACAGTTAAATATTAAAAATTTTGTAATGACAGCTTTTTCCAATATATTGTGAATATTTTTGTTCATATTTATGTTTTAACTTTCAAATTTGCCAACATATGTCTCTGAAATTTTCACTTTTCAAAATTATAGTTCATGCTGTAGCTATGTGGGTGATGTGTGGGTGGATAGCAGCTTGAAACAAAAATTGGAAATTCAATCCGAGTTCATGCTCCAGTCAAGTTGCGTTCACTTTCATGCAAATACTCTTGGGAAAACTATGAATCTCTCCCCCCAGCTGTAGGATAAATAGTAGGAGAAACTTGGCTCTTCAGCTTTGGTTGGTAACCAGTCTAAGAGAACAACACTGAATATAAAATGGCATTTAGCTCTGCTGAAATATAAATTATACTGCTAATGAAAGGATTGTTGAGTTTGCACTGACTATGATACTGATTAGTATAAGGTTGGGTGGGGTCAGTTTAAACTGATGTCAGGAGAATATGGGTTCAGTATGTGCCAAAAATAATGTGCTAGCATGATTAGACATTATTTTCATGCGAGATCGTATGTGTGATTAATGAGTTAAATGAGAACTGTTGTCCCCTTCGATCTTCTTACCACTTAGCTGTTAACTGGTCTGGCCTTCTTAAAATAACGTGTACATTTGTTCATCTTTTTCTCTTATTGCAGTTCGAATATATCATGCATTTTTGTTTTCTCAGTGTCAGCTCCGCTTTCGAAAGTTGTAACAGTTCTCAGGTATCGGCAGAATCAGTGGCAATCTCCTTACTGAAGAAGTTCTCTGAAAAACAGCTTCCCAAAGCATCTGATCTCCAGTGGTTGGTTTCCGAAAAAGATGCACCTCAAGCAGTAAATATTCACTTTATATTTTTCCAAATATTTTTTAACTTATTTCATTAGTATCATTACAACTGATATTTATGAAATTTAATTTAGTCTAATACAGGGTTGTAGAAATCTTCCAAGTGTAGACAGAGAGAGAGAAAGAAAGTGAGCCCACCTTGAAAATCAGCTTTGAAATCATGGCTTTTACTTGAGTCTGTATAAAAATCATTGAAAAGTATATAACTACCTCATCTGTGAACAGGTTCTGATAATTATCTGTCAAGTTTAGCTTAATATAGCACAAGGCTAAAATAATAGAGCACTCAGTAAGGATCATTATAGTAATTGGAGTAGATAGATCTATCGCCCGGTTCACACTCCACCCACGTCTATTGAACAGGTTAAGAGGCTCATCCCTTGTTCCCTGTTTAGGATGTGGTTTCCGGCTTTATCTTTTCCAATCTTTTATCTATTACGTAGCCCCCTGCACATCAGTGGCGTTACCACCTTGCTCAGGGTGATGCGATTAAAAAAAAAAAAAAAAGTAACATGTGGTCTACAAGACTCACTGACTATTGCTCTATGATAGCCCCGACTACCCTTTTCCACCATATTTTTATTTAATTTGCAATCAACTTTAGTGATCTACAATGATTGATTGACAGTAGGTAAGAAAGAACTTAGGTAAACCACTCTCCCATTAATACATTATCTACCTAGGCAGGAAAAGCTGAAAGCTGTTTGCATTCATTGGAAATCCGTTGTATTTTGCAATATAAAGACAATTTTTTTGTTTAATTAATAATAATACTGTAGACATCTGTATTTCTTTATTATATCTTAAACTAGCAGTATAGCCCGGCGTTGTTCGGGTGTAATGAAAGCTTTAAAACTAATCCAGGGTCCTGGAGCTCAGACTCCTTAGACATTCACATGAAAGACTAAAAAGTTTCCAGTTAAAGTGAAACCATAGACTGAAAGAAAAATGAATGAATGTAAGTCAAATTTTGATTTCCTGGTATCGATTTTTATATATATATTATCGATTTTCTGCACTATTGTAAGAACTGCAACCTTGAAACTTCTGAATATTGTTTCTTATGTCTTTGACTATGAGTGTATCAAATTTGATTAAAATTGGACCACTCCTTATATAAGCCGATTTTTTTCAATTATCGATTTTCGATATTTATCGGGGGTACCTTGACACAAAACCTAGCTAAGAACACTCGCAAATGCTTATAGTACAACTGTGTAAATTTTCAAGAAAATCGGTTCAGCCGTTTCAGAGTCTATAGGTAACGGATGCACACACACACACACAGACAAAGTTCCATTTATAAATAAGTTTAGATAAATGCTTCATTTATTTTTTCTTTCTTTTGCAGTTACTTCCTCTTCCAAATTCTTATCCCATTTCACCAGATGATGGGGACTATGCAGACCTGAGGAACAGAGTATGTTAATTTATCTCAAACAAAAATCCTTCATGCCTCCCCGTCCTCTGCAACCATTGCAGGCAAAATAATGAGAAACAAAGAAATTAAAAAAAAATAATTTTCTTTACTCACGAGCCCAAATCTCAAAGAATGAATAACTTGTGCTCTTGCACAATTTTCATTAGAGAAACTGTTTTAACCCATTAATGATCACTGTTCCATTTTTCATGGAGTGGAAAAATTAATGGGTTATTGATAAAAACAATACCAGATTTTTTATAAGCCAAGAATTAATACCAGATATATTTTTAAAATCCTACAATTAATACCAACTAACTAAAAATATATCTGTAAGAAAAAACAATATGAATAAAGTCCAAAGGAAAATTTTATCTTAGAAGATGTATTTTGTCTTCTGATCTCTTTTTTATATATATATATATATATATATATATATATAAGCACCTCTACCCATTTTTGATACCTAAATTTAAATTTAAATTTTAAAAATAAGTTATCTTCAAACTTTAAAATTAGCTTTAATTGAAAGCCAAGAGATTAATACAGTGGTGTATTTTAAACTGAAATTATATTAATTTTAATCTAATTTCTTTCTGAATTGAAAAAATAAATTTAAAATTTTCCCATTTTTAAATTTTGATTGATTGACACATTACATAAACAGTAGCCAAATTTCTGTTTTAAAATTCTTGCAAAAATAAAATATACCTCGCTGACATGTCATTTAAGTCAATTTTAAAAATTCAAACTTACCTTTATCTGATTTCAATCAAGTAATAATTGCTTATTGCCAGAAATTTACAATAAAAAAAACTTTTTAACTCTGGTAGCCTTCTTTTATCTGCATTATCGGGGTGACAAAAGATATGACAGCTGGAATTTGTCAAGAACGCTAAAAGGGTGGCAACCAAACATGTCAAAATTTCAATTAGGTTAAAACATAAAATTTTCAAATTTTAATTAATTTTTTTTTGTTTTTAACTAACTAGTAAAATTAAAAATTTAACTTAATATTTTCAGCAATTATATAATTTATAGAATTTTAGTTTAGATTTATAGCCAGACATTTGAATATGCTTTCTGAATAAATAAAAATTTAAAAATTTAAATTTCTTTTAAAATAATTTTAATTTAATAAGAAAGAATGAAATTAAAATAACTAAACTAAGTTATATTATGTTATTTATTAATAAGTTATCATTAAGTTTAAGGCATGGTAAAAATATCTAATTCAATTTTTATGGAAACATGACTACTATGGAACTACTATGTACTTAATCAAAATGAACATATTTACACACACAATTTTTTTTAAACTTTTTTTTAGGTAGGCAATATGATCATCAGTTCCTAACTAAAAAGTCTACTCGCAATCAACTCTTTGAAGATTTTTAAAATATTTTTAAAACTTTATATATTATTAAATTATTTACTAATAATAAAAAAAGAAAAAATGAAAACAATTCTTTTAAAATTTTATTATTAATCAAAAAATTTTTTTCCTCAGTGTATAATGTTTTTAATAGTTATTATTTGTACCAGCAATTAAAAGCTTATCAAATTAAATTTTATCAGTTTTATTGCATTTTTTTTACTCTTTGGAGAAGATTTTCGGATAATGATTGCAAACTTAAAATAAAAAATAGATGATTTATATTCCCCAATGAGTCCTGCGTTGAACTAATAAAACAAAAATTAGCCATCAATATAAAATTTATTAAGATTTCATAGATTTACGTGGAGGGGGGGGGGTAAAAGAGGTAAAAAATATTTTTATCAAGATTTTGAAAAAATAACTTCAAAAGTAATTTCATTCATTTGTGAATGAGTACTGAAAGTTTCATTAAAATCCGACAATTATTTGATTTTTGCGAGAATTTCCAAATTGTGTTTGTCACTGAAAAAAAGTGGGTAATGCAATCATTACATTTCCATTGTAAAACGGTCGTAATGTTTCTTTGGCCGCTAACTCAAATCAAGACAAAACTTTGACAAAATTTCAAAAATGTTAGAAGGGAATAAAAAAATTTAGAAAATAATTAAAAATTACTTTGTTTTTTCCTCTTAATAATAATAATAATATAAGCATTTTGAAGGAAAAAGTTTGTTTTATTAAGTTTGGGACCTTTTTTATTCATACTATGCTGTTTTTGTTATGGATTTGACGGAAGGTACCTATATATATATATATATATTGAAAACAAATGGGTTGTTCCAACAAGAGAAATTGGTATAGGTGATAAAAGTGTGAGAAGTCGGGAACATTTTGTCTAAAGTGTAGATTTATTATTAATATTATTTATCTTTTATATAATACATTAAGTGTCCATGATTAATATCACTACACGTGTTTCAAGTCCAAAGTTATCTCGATATGTAAAGTCAGAAATTTATTCGCCTGAAGAGTCAACTTTGGGCTCGAAACATATGTAGTGACACAAATATAGTTATGGACGCTTAATGCATTATATAAAAGATAAATTTTATATATATATATATATATATATATATATATATATATATATTTATTTTTTAAGAGCATCTTGATGACGCCAATAATTGTTTAATATGCTCTCATGCATTTATATCAATCATTATGTCACTATCTCAAATTCTATTAATTTTTTTAATTTTTAATCTCTTAATCATAAATTTCAAAAGTTCTCTGAGGAAAGTACAAGTTTTCTTTTCTTTTTGCTTAGATTTTTTCATCATATTGTTATATTCTATCAACCCCTTTTTTCAATGAATATCTTCTGAAAATTACAAATATCTGTCGTAAATACTACTAAAATACTTATAAAATATTCTAATGTTGTTCTGTTTGTCCATTCATGTAATTCTATGAATTTAATTTTATTTTTGCTTATTTCTTTTAACCTTTCAGACAAGATTGCGAGGTAACCTTGAATGGGCTCCTCCTCGGCCACAGATTATTTTTAGCATTCATTCTTCTTCCAAGTAAGTCAACATTATCTTGCAAAGTTTTCTATTAACTGCCCAATTTTCCACTCACCTCCAAATTGCCGAAATATTTGAAAATATTCTTCATTCTCCATCAATTCTTCTGACTTGTTTAGTGAATAATTGGAAATTATGAAGTTGATGTCTATACAAACACAAAACCAGCCACCTAGAATGTTTGTCTGAATAGGCACAAATGCTTTTGGGAAAAATATGAATCCACCCCTTTTTCCATGCTTGGGTTAAATAGTAGGATTTGTATCTGGAAAAGAACATTGTTGTTCTCATAAAATTTTTAATGCAAAATTCACTTGCCAAAAAAAAAAAAAAGAGAGAATTGTTCTTACAATTTAAAACTACAAAGGGTCAAAAAGCTGTAAAAACAAATATTTATGGACACCCCAACTATTTGTAGTTATTTACTAAGTAACCATTTAGTGAATTGATGCACAATGAACCTATCAATGCTCATTGGTGTTTTCAACTTAAAGACTTGTTTATTATTCCAGGAGAAATTGTTCAACTTTCTCTTGATGAAAAGACTTTAACAAAATCTACAATGAATTTCTTTAGGTCTTTCACTTTGGGATTTCATACCAAGAAATTCTTATTGGCCTCTGAACAAAGATCTTACCACTATTTACTCAACTCAGACCAATAAGGTTTGAGAAAAGTCAAACACGTGGCATCTTGTCAAGTGAAAGATCTACTATGAAACTAATGAAGCTTAAGCTTCGAGGTCCCTCATCCCAGAGAAGCATCTGAAGCAACTTTTTTTTTTTATGAGTGAATTTTTAAATGAAAGCAATGTTTTTCTTTCTTTTTTCTTTTCCTTTACCTTTTTTTTTTTTTTTTTTTAGTGTTATTAAAAATAAGGCCATTTTAGTGATTGAATCATAAACCATAAGTAGCTAATGTTGGCCTTAAGATATGCTCTAATATTTATATGGAATTCCTCTGTACCTGGTCAAATTCAAAGATTTTCTTAGGTCATGAAGGATCGCCCAAAGCTCCAACTGTATGAACTCATTGAACTTGCTAGAATCTATTCATAGCTTACATTATGGCATTTTGATTCTCAAATCTTTTGTTTCTGGTAGTGAACCACATATCTGTTCAAGATTATGACCTCAAAAATATAAGTTCATCACTGATCTGGTTACTGCTAAAAAAGATTTTCTCTTTAATATAAGTTTTTATGGTTGTATTGGTGAATATTCCTTGACATACTCAAATCTGCACTGTGTATTTTCCAAATGGCTAGAAAAAATTATTTTCTTTGAGAAATTGAGGAGGAAGATTAAAACCAAAAAAATCTGTAAAGCACATTTGGGAGTTAGTCAGCTATTTTGTCTGTTTAAATGTAAGTTTTGTTCAGTGATCAAATCCTGAGAATGGCAAAGTAGTAATTTATATGCTATTATTAATTTTTCAAATTCTTTGTCTCTGAAACTCATTTAGGCCATTTGTTTATTTTGTGACAAAGATTTATCTCTATTCTATAAAGTACTTTACTAAATATTTCTAAATTCCAAAGACTCATTAGTGTCATAGTGAAGACTGAGTATGCTATCTATCTAGACCAACATTTCTCAACTGGTGAGCCCAGGCACACTAATGAATTCTGAAAGGTAGCCCAGTGGACCTCAAGTTAAAAGAAGATTAATTTATGAATTTTTATTTTAAAATGTGAAAGACACCAAGTATATGGCTTCCATGTCTAAGTCAAGTTTGTCATTTGATATTTTAAAATGAATGTTAAATTCCTTAATCTTTAAGGAGTGGATAATACTTTCTC
Organism: Ascarosepion bandense; assembly: GCA_037127315.1. Taxonomy (NCBI): domain Eukaryota; kingdom Metazoa; phylum Mollusca; class Cephalopoda; order Sepiida; family Sepiidae; genus Ascarosepion; species Ascarosepion bandense. Next base: position 180,159 of record JBBBDQ010029837.1, on the reverse strand, counting down.
TTTTGCCTTCAAGAGATTTAAATACTCTATACTTTTAACATCTCCACCTAACTTTATTTACGATTTTTTTTTTCATCTCAGTAGAAATATATATGTTCTATTGTTAGGTTCAAACGTCTCCCCAATCTTTTGAACAGGAGTAGAGGTTTATCCCTTGTTTCCTGTTTAGGATTAGGTTTCCCCAATTTCTAAAGTTTTATTATTCTCTTGAACTTCTATTTTCCATGTAGCTTAGTGGCACTATCACCTTGCTGGGATGAACTGATTTAAAAAAAAAAAAAAGAAACACAATCATTATCAGCCACTCTGAAAAAATGATTTTCCTATTTTTAAATTTTATGACTCATTTTTCCTTATTAAAATTATTAAAATTTAAAGTGTGTCCCAGAGTCTTAGTCATTCTTCAAATCCATCCTGAAATCGAAAATGTTGAGACATTGATCAAGACTGCTAATTAAATTTTGTACTGAAGCTAAACTCAGTAAATGTTTTCATATTTAAAAAAAGATGTTTAAATATGAAAAAAACTAACAAAGCTGAACTGGAGCTTTGCCATGTGAACATTGTTGAAATTAGAAGCAAACCATCTACAGTGACCAATAAAACCTGTTAATGACCAACAAATCTGCAGAACAAACTACAGGCAAACAGTGGATGGAAAAATAAAAAACATAAGATGATAATTGATATTTATGGCTCTCCACAACTTCCTCAGATTTGTAAGATTTTGTCTTTTTAATATTTCTTCTTCTCTCTGTTCTGCCATTCATTCACATAAACTTTTTATGCTACTCAATGTTTTCTGGATTTCAATAAGTCCTGTGAGTATCAAATTTTCCAAGTTCTCTTTCCTTATGTGTTCTAGAAATTTCAACTCCCTGATTCTAAGCATAAACGTCCTTTTTGTTTCCCTTTTCCTTAGAACTTAATCATTATTCACATGTTCAGGTTATGGTATTCACAGCATTCATCTGTAAAATCACATTATATTCAGCACTCTTTGCTTCCACTGAAATTTTCCTGTTTCTTAACACTTTGCTTAGCTTTTTGAAGGCATTTTCCATTTTTCCAATGCATCTTCAAATTTCAGTGTCACATTTTCTGTTCTCTGTTATTAGTTTATTAAATAATCTTCAATTTAACCAAATCAAGCATAAACTTTCTGATGTTTCTTTCTTTTTCACCAAAATTAAACTTTAACCAACAAATGACACATCAATCTGGTTTATATTTCTGTTGGACTGACAGGCAGAAAATCCATTTTTAATTTAAATTTTAAAAATAGAATCGGTTTTCCTAAACGATGGAATGCTTGCTTTAAAGATTTTCACTTCAGATCTAAAATATCATACACCTGCACCTCTCAGCTAAAATTATTAAAACTAATTTTGTAATTATTTACACTATTTAAATTGTTCAGACTGTTGTCATTATCTTTGTTGCCATATTCACAACATTTCGGCCATTGTTTGCTCAAACCTTCTTCAAGTGACTGGAATTTTAAACTGAACCCTTTATTTCGTTCACTGGCCAAAACATTGAATGTAGCAACAAAAATGAAGACAACAGTCCAAATAATATAAATAATTACAATACCTCATCTCAGAAATATAGAAAAATAATTTTATAATATTGTGTGTCTATATGTGTTCTGTCAAGCATAAAATATCATTTTTTTTTCCAGACGTTCTGTGTCAATTCCAAAGCAAAATTATCGATGTGCAGGTTGTGGTACACGTGTAGAACCAGGTAAGGATTTGTATCTTAAGATTTTAGGGAATTTTTTTTGTTTTGGTTTCTTTTATTTTTTAGTGTGTGTGGGTGTGTGTGTTTTCTGTTAAGGACTAGGTGGTGGGAATGGAGAAAAAGAACAGAAAGATTGTGTTGCACTACCAAGTTGAGGTGGGGGTGTAGAATCCTCACATTAGAAATCAGCAAAATTATTTCCTCCTGCAACACCAGTGCTGACAAGAAATGTTCAACTATCTCAACTGGAAGGCTGTAAATGCTAGGTCATTTAGTATTGACAGCATTTAGTTTAAAAGCCACAGTTTGGACAATTAGCTTTTTTTATTTTTAAAAGTTGTCTAAAAAGTAATTGAAAGTAGCCAAGTGTATTAAAGCATTGATTTGTTAATTTGGTGGCATATTGATTGTGAGTTCAACTCTTAGTCTGGGCAGTGCAGAGTTAGACACCATGGAAATAGGATGAAGATAACTGAGCATTTTTAAAAAGAGAATGAAATGAGAAATCCCTAGACATGGACAGCAAAGTGAGATCAATCTACCACCATAGATTTAATAAAGTGTTCAGTTTGATATTCCCTGAAGCTTACTCCAAGTGGCACACCTGAAGAAGGCTGGTACAACAGCTGTAACATTGTGATAATAATCACAAAGATGAGGATATTAATCTCAACATAAATAAGTCCTCATCCCAGAAATTCAATCCAAAACAAATAGGCTGACTCATATTCCAAATGGATCAATATTTGATTTACAAACAGATGTAGTTGATTTTTGCTAATATTAACAAAATCAATTTTTGTTTATGGGTTTTTATCAAGATTGATTATGGAAGTAACAGCTTTTTTTTTTTCCAGGCAGGTGGACTGGTTACAAGAATGTTTGGCTTACTCACCTACCTTTTTATTGGGATATATTAAGCAAAAAGGTTCTTGCTAGATGGCATTAGAAGTGTTTAGTTCTTATTACATTAAAAATAATTACTTTTCATTGTGTTGAGACAGCTGCCTTATCAACATGCTTTTTTTAAATTTCTTACATTGGCAGGGTTTGATTTATTGGCAGGGTTTGATTTATTCAGTGAAGATGGAATAACAATAAGTATAAATGTGTGGTTTAAATGCAAAAGTATTTTTTGCAGTTTATGGAGAATGTTTCATAAATGATTGAAAATCTCAAGAGGCTTGCAAAGTTTCATGTTAGAGATATCGTGATGAACAATGCTTCATGGCTGAGTAGACTAGTTGAGGTTGACAGTAAACCAAATCAAGTTATTACTTGAGAATGATCAGTGTTCTATGGAATGAGATTTAGCTGATTCCAATCACTTAATCCAATTTGTGAAGACAAAAGAGTTAAACTCTTTCTGGTCCATTTGAAAGAAATTAAGTATTTAAGTTGACTTAACATGGTTCTGCTAACAAGTTTTACAAACATCAAACAGAAGACAAGCTGGTTTGAACGACAGAACTTTGTAAGGAACCATGGTGGCCTATCTTCTCTGTGTTTGAAAAATTATGAACTGCTAGGGTAATTATTAGGATTAGTAAACAAATATGGGATGTGCGTGGGTGGTACAGTGGATATCGGTTCGGAACTCATACTTAACATCAGAAAGAGTCAGTTGAAAGTTCTGGGACACATAATGAGAAAGGATGGCTTGGAAAATCTGATACTCACAGGACAGATTAAGGGAAAGAGAAAAAGAGGAGAGCAGTGCATAACATACTTGATGTGATTGAGTAAATGGATGGTAGAATAAGGTTTGGGGAAAATAACAAAAAAACAAAGCTTAAGAGTGAAAAAGGGCAGAAAAAATGTGGATAACCATGATCACCTACATCCTGAAGGGACACAAAAAACAATTTCAATGTTTTGGAGAAAATAGAAATTTTATACTGATTTTCCTTATTAAAATTTTTGCCTTTCCTTTTTATACAAATCAAAGATTCCTATGTGTTTATTTTTTTAAAGAAAAATTTTTTAGTACAAACAAAAAGGCTAATAATGTTTATAAATGTTTATTTTTATTTAGAGTGAATTGTCTTTTTAATTAAAATCTAGAATTACAAATGGATTTGCTTAAGGATTTCTAAATCATCACAACTTTGCAATTGATTATAAGATCTTCTGTTTAGAGTTTTTCATATTTTCTGAAAAAAATGAAAAATTCTACTTCCAAGATAAATGTTCTTTTTTTTTTTCTCTTTTCAGCTTACATGAAGCGTTTTCGTTACTGCGAATATTTAGGAAAATATTTCTGCCAATGTTGCCACACCAATGCTTCTGCCTTCATTCCAGGAAGGATTCTACAGAAATGGGATTTCAGCAAATATTATGTGTCGAAATTCTCTTTTGACCTCTTAGCCAAAATCTTTAATGAACCATTCTTCAACTTGGAAGACATTAATCCTGTTCTTTATCGCAAAGTAAAAGCTTTGGAGAACATTAAACAATTCCGACAACAGTTGGTCCATCTTGCAACCCTAATGAAAATCTGCAGACACGCCAGTACCATGTGAGTTTTGATGATTCTTGGAATTGGACAATTTCTTTTGGTCATTTATGGAATTAAACTTATTTCAAGACTAGAGCTATGCGCTTATTATGCACTCTTGCTTTCAATATTTTTATTTGACCAGTTGAGATAGTCAACAACCTCATACCACAGTTAATTGCGAACATCATAATCTTGTCAATTGTTATGTAACATGCACTTCACCAAGGCTGAATACATAGCATGCACCTCACTGGGGCTAAATACGGAATTCAGAAGTCTCCTTTTAAGCTGGCTGCAAACTATGGCTAGGGAGATCAGTCAGTTTTGCTATTTAACCCATAGCTGGGAGGATAAAAAATGGATTCTTGCTTTTTCCAACAAAAGAACAAACAAACTCAGCTAGAATTTGAACCCCGCTCACCAATTTTTCTTTCCAAACTGTTAACCATTATGCTACCCACAATTTTTTCATTTAATCTCCAATGAAACCATTGTCATAAAAAATTATAGAAACATTTTTTAATGTTAGAAAATTTCATCTTCTTACCACAAATGTTATTCTTAGTCAGTAGACGCTTGAGTTGACATCTGTTTTTATTTTTTATTTTCTGAAATAGTGAAATTAATTGTAACCAGCTTAGTTCAAGAAGTCTTATTAAAGTAATCTTGAAATTCTTAATCTAGATTGGTCAATATTAATTTCATTGTTTAAGAAACTAAAAGAACATAGTTGCCAATATAAACGCATGTACCCAATAAAAATAACGTTTATATTAATAAGAAATAATGTTGGATTAGAAAAAATCCATTTTAGAATTTGTACTTTTTTTATAAACTTAATTCAATTATCAACACAAATTATATTCAATTTTTACTTTTCTTTTTTTTTTTTAAACTAATAAAAGAGGCTGACATTTAGATACCTCATCATGATGCAATGGTTACTAAGTTTCAAAAACATTCCTATTAGAGTGGAGGGTGATTGTCTCTGGGTACTCAAGATTTATGGCCTTGTACCAAAACTAAGCTATACATCTTAGATAACTATATAGACATAAAGAATGTTCTACCATGAATCCTGCTACTCTAATGAGTTGGATGTTCTTTGGGTGCTCCCCATTCATGGCTTTGTGCCATCTTAAACACATATTTGAAAATAATTGAAGTTTCTAGAATGAATATCTAATAGTGCAGTGTCATGACCTTCAGCCTCCCACATCGCCATAGAACAGGGATTAGCAAACTCGCCTCAGCTTCACTTTCTAAGGGAGCCAACACTGTTAAAACTGAATTTTAAACTTTTATCGGTTGTTTCATCCTTGTTATTAGATCAGAACTCTTTTTTTATATTAATCGGACCATTTAATTTTTTTTTTTTTTAGGTGATTAACAAGAATATCTTATCTATTTCACTAATGTAATATTTATTTGGTATGGCTGAGTAAATCTAGAAAGAGTTTAAAAGAATGTAAAAGTTTAAACAAATTTACATATAACTTGGGTAATTTTTAAAGTTGTGTCTATTGAAAATATAAAATTTACTACATTTATAAGGGGAATAGTGTTCAGTATTTTGTAGCCTCCTCTTTGCAAATGTGTTTATAGATTGAGACAGTGTAGACCTCATAATCAATCACAGTTATAGTCAGTTTCATATGCGTCAGTGCTATTGTCAGACCGAAGTGAAGACCTTGTTGAAAATGTACGCTATTACAGAGTAACCACCAGTTTGCACAACACTTTGTCGAAATGCTGGATCCATAGGCTCATGCAATATACAGCAAACATGAACACAACTGCTTGCTTGAAAGAGCCATAAACATGACTTTTATGACCGGCTGACACTAGAACGGTTTCAATACTAAAAAGAAAAAAATTGAAAGTCTTGTAAATATAATTTTAATTTTATTTTTAATTTTTCAGAATTTATCCTGAGATTGAAAAGCTTCCTACTCATCTCATGAGAGAAATTCACACATATTCAATAGCAGACCTCATAAGGGTAAATATTAAATTGTTTTTTATATAAATAAATTTTTTTTAATTTTTCTTCTTCTTGCCAGTCATATTTAACCCTGCCAACCAAAGTATTTGATTTAATATGATATTTATTTTTTTTTATCCACCATTTTGTAAAAGCTAAAGATGTGATTACATATCGTCTTTCTATCTTTAAATCTCACTCTTAGCCTTCAGGATAATCTCTGTCATGTCTGTATTTCGAAGATAAGCTATTGTAACTATTTACACTATTTACATTGTTTGAACTGTTGTTCTCATCTTTATTGCCATATTCATGACATTTCGGACGTTATACCCTCACCTGAAGGTACAATGACCAAAATGTCATGAATATGGAAATAAAGATGAGGACAAATATCCAAGCAATGTAAATGGTGTAAATAATCTCTTTTATCTTATGTTTTGTTTCTGTCTTGATACAAATTAAAAAAAGGTTATTTTGTGGAACAAGCTCCCTAGGAATAATTCCTTGTTCATTACAATCTTGACCTTTTCAAGTTTTGGGGTTAACTGTTACCTATCCTTCATATCCTTATAATCTGTACTCACTTTTTCCCCCCTTATGTCCATACGACGACGTCATTCTGTGACCCCCCCCCACCTTGAGTGGCCTTTTGCCCTTGTATTGAGAGGGGGACAATAGCATTAAAAAGAACAAAGACTGTAATGCTTCAACTCATGTTTTTCTTTGTTTTTTCTATTTCCAACGTTAAAGCATTTATCCAGGAAATAATTTGCTTCTGTGAAACACATTGTAGCAATCCACTCTTATTCCTTTTGAGATCCATTAGCGATTTGTAAGTTCCACCCGAGCAGCTTCTTCCCACAAGCCACTGTCTTGTGAAAACCGATTCCCAAGAGGACACTCCCCCCCCCCCCGATCACTACAGTCAAGTCAAGGGTCAACCATTATCTTCTTCACATTTCCCTGTAAAGTCTGCCCCTTAGTCTGTACAGGATGAACATCACTGTAAAAAAAAAATTAAAAAAATATAAAAGTTTAAATTTCATTGGAACGTCCATTTTTGGTTCCAGATTTTTTGTAATTTTATTATTTTTGGTCTCGTATATAATTGGGTATCATAGAAACAGATAATGACAAAGTGATACAAAAACCTGAAAATTTAGAGATCAAAAATATCCTTATAATCTGTGCACTTCATTGCTATATAATCTCCTATATGGCAGGGAGAGTTGGACAATACTAGACAAAAAAGAAATGTGACTGAGATGTTGTTCTATTAACGAAGGCTGAGAATGTCATGTGAGTCATGAGGAAGAAAAATAAGGGGAACTACATGAAACTAAAAGTAACAACTGATATTTCTGAGGTAGCTAATGAGGAAAGAGAGTTTGGAAAAACTAACACTCATAAGATATAATGAAGTCAAGAGAAGTGGGGAAAACAGCAAATCATTTACATGCGGCACAGAACTTGGAGCACAAAGAAAATCTACAAGCAAGATGGCCAAACAGGAAGCACAAAAACAAAGAGGGCTCATAAATGTGCAAATATTGCTGAAAACAACAAAAGACAAGAAACTGTGGAGAACCATCTTCATGCAAATCTTGAAGAGACCTAAAAAGTACTTGCTGGCTTTCATTGGAGATCAGATGACAGCAAGTACTCCAGCATCCTCCAGTATTTTCATGTATGATTTTAATAATATTGTCATCTGAATGGTTTTCATTCTTTCTCAAATTTCAAATCCTAATCTTTCTATAAGCTTCTTCAGGACTCTTCCAAGTGCTCTAGTAATGATAGGTACTAAGTACTGTCAGCTTCATATTCCACAATATTTTTGTTAAGGTTCAAATTTTTGTCCAATTGTCTACCTTCTTTCATTTTTGTGCTTCCCTGTTTAAGTAACATCCACTTGTTGACAAATCTTTGTTTATAATGACCAATTCCAGGTCAAAGGTTACCTTTGACTGGATTGGTTATTTCATTAAGCAAATGAAGTTTTAATTATTTTTCACTCAATAAAATAAAAAATGTATTTTGCAAATTTAATTTTCTACCTTCATTTTCTGCATTTTTCTTCAACAAAAATAACCAGATATAATTTACATGTTTTCCATAAATTGCAAAAGCATATTCTTCGCTTTCTTGAGTTGGATAATCTTTACTAATCTTAAAAACTTGACAAATATTTTACAAATATATTCATGGTACTGAAAAGAAATTGGTAATTTTGTCACAATTAGTTTATGATAACCAGTTGATCAAATTAAAACAAGTTTAGCCATTTTGTAGTCATTAAGAAATGCAAAAGAAAATAGTTTTGATAAAGAGTTTAGTATGATTTGTGTCTTATCAGATAAAAGCTCAACTACAATGACATTGATTCTAGATTTCACAAACATCTGTACACATGAAATAAAAATCTCAAATCATTTCTTTTCTCAGGTAAAAAATGGGGAGATGCTGCCACTATTAAAAAATATTGTCACCACAGGAATTTCTCATGTCAAAGAATGTGAGGTAAGAATACGTTCCAAATCCAGGTTCATAACAATTATTTTTTCCCTGTTTGTTTTTTTCCTTAACCAGCATCAAGAAGGGCAGTTTTTCATAAAAACCTAAAACAATTAAAATTATCTTATTACTTTTCAGATTCATGAAATATTGAAAGACAAATCTATAAATTTTTTTAAATAAAAGAAAAAAAAATAATGCCAGTGTAAATTTTATAAGTTGATTTGTTGTTTTTTTTGTTGTTTTTTTTTTATTAAAACTTTTTATTTTTGTCTCTTGCAGCATTGTCAATGCCTTGGATTCATTTGTGAACTTTGTAACAATGAACATGACATCATCTTTCCATTCCAGCTGAGTAAAGCTATCAACTGTCCAGGTAAATGCTATCATAAAATATTCTCATTATTATTAATTCTTACTATTACTACTACTACTACTTAATTATAATGCTCGTACAGTAGAAAATCAGAGATTTAAATCCATGAATCACAAGTGACACAACCTGAAGAATGAAAAACGCATATTTCTAGTTAGTTTAGAATTTCTAGATAGTTTAGTCTATCACCCGGTCCACACTCCACCCATATCTATTGAACAGGTGAAGAGGCTCATCCCTTGTTCCCTGTTTAGGATGTGGTTCCCGGCTTTCTCTTTTCCAATCATTTTACTCTTAAGTAACCCCATGCGCATCAGTGGCGTCACCGCCTTGCTTGGGGTGATATGATTAAAAAAAAAAAAAAATTTCATTGTAAATAATGACCAATACTCAGATAAGATGATAATATGTAATTGACAAATCCCAACACAGCTGATTAGATTTCAGAAGACAGATTTAAAAACTTAAAAAGAATATCTTTTCTTTCAATTGTAGTAGAAATCAGAAAACATTTGTCAGCAGATTAAAGTCAAAGAAATCAGACTTTAAACAAACACAGTGACTGTCAACATTTATAATTCATATTTGATTTTGTTTTGATTTATTTGTTAAATACGAAGCCTAGATATTCTTAGTCCCAGTCTTCTTTCTGGCATTCCTGGCACCATGTTCTTTCTGGCATTCTGGTCTTGTATCCATTTTGGCATTTTCAGGCCCCCATCTCTCTGCCATTGTTTCATCTCATCAAACTTTTGTGTTTGCAAGTTGTATTTGCTTTGAGGGGTTTTCCATAAACTCTTTATCCCAATCCATTTAAAAAAAAAGTGTTGACAAAACCATAATGTTGGTGTTAAATGCACTTGAAAATATCAATTGTCTTTCATAACAAAAATAACTTGTCTTTTTTTTTCTCATTGTATTATCGATATGATAATGTTGGTGCCATTCAAAGTGCACTGGTTGTGGTTAGTCTATCGTAGTGATTAAGATCTAAATTCACAATATATGTCTTTGCTGATTTGTGTCTGGTGAAAGTCTTATTTTATTTGAGGTGAAGGGAAGTGGAAAAGTTTCCTTGTCGTGATTGACACTTTATAGATGGACCGTATTCCACGGCACAGGAAAAACCAACATCATCCTTTCATAGCTACATTGCCGCCTCCTTTTTTAACTCGAGTCTCTTCAGTCATCGTCTCTGTTTAGGCTATACTTTATTTTTTCTGTTTATTTTTGCTTTTATCAAATAAAATCTCAAACCATTGGTGTCATTTGAAACTGCACCTAAGCATGAATATTAGACGTGCCTGAAATTGTTTCATTCCAGAACTAATCTTTAAAAAAGGAAAATTGATTTTAAATAAAATAAATGTCAATATTTTTATGCTTTTAAAATAATGTGGATAATAATCCAAAACTCATAAATGACAATACTTTGATTAAATTTGTACTTTAAATTTTCTTTTTTTTTTTAATTAACAGCATGCGTAGCCATGTTCTTTTTTTAGGCAGACTGGAATTAATCTCCCACAAAGCAAGGTGGGTCCTGTCAGACATGTTACCAGTAGCCTGACTTGACTGGTTACTTAAATATATTGGTCCAGCCATAGGGGAAAATAGGTGGGGGGTGTCGATTCTTGAAGATCATTATTTCTTAGACCTCCCTCAAATTACATTTGCCAAAATCAAGAAATATCTTCCTTTTTTTTATACAGTGTAAAAATCGATCCCTGACTTTGATTAAGTCTTTGATTTCACTTTTAAGAAATTTCCATGTTTAAAATTGTACCTCATTGATATTAGCATTTTTTAAATTATTTTTTCTGAATTAAAAAAAAAAAATTAATAATGATTATTTATGTTAAATGAAAAATAAATGGATATATACTTTTATTAATTTATGTCAATTTTTCTTTTTTAATAAAATAATATTTATATCCATTTGTTCTTTTTTTAAAAGAAATTGTTTTGTAAAAAAAAAAAAAGTGTTTAAATTCAGATAACTCTGTAAAAAGTCAGGGATTTTACCCTGTATCAGTCAGTATTATGAACAGCTCACCCTTCACTTTTAAAATGATGCAAAATAAATACGTTTTTTAGTCTGACAAACGTTACACATTGAGGAAGATATGTTTGCAAAATATTTTTACCAAAAAAGTTTTCCTCTATATTTTGATAAGTGAAGCAGTCTACTTAACTATCACCAAATTAACTAAACAGAATTTTCTCTTTAAAACAAATTTTATTGAATAAATTGTTTTTTTTTTTTTTTTTTTTTTTTTACAAGAGAACTCCAGATTCATTTGATTCATCAGTGCAACAAATGGTTTTTGTTTGCTGAAAGCTTAACATTATTTTTAGAGATTTAAAATGTCACAAATAATTTTTTTCATCCCCTTCCCCCCCAAAATTGTTTCTTATTTTAACAAATTCTGCGTTAAATGTTTGTAAATTTTTCTTTTTACTTTAAAGTTACATCAATCAGGTTTGTTTGTTTGGTTTTTATATTATTTTATTTCAATTCATTTCAGCCTTAGGGGTTTCTTTATGATTTGGCGGCTACCAAATTCCCTTGCACAAAGCAGTTTATCTCTTTAAGCCTTGCATGTCACAATGTTTTTGGTTTGTTTTGTTTATTCATGGGCGATCTTCACATTCTCTCATATTGAGGGCAAAATGGAAAATGCGACTTTTTTTTTCTACTCGCATGCATTCAAGGGAGGCTACTCTAATAGTCAGGAGGAGACAACTCGCTTTTCTCACTCTCAAAACTGATTTATTTTTCTTTTCTTTCTTTTTTTAAGTTATTTTATTTTAAATATTTTATAAAATATATAAATTTTGAAAGCCTTCTTAAATTTATATAACTAGAAAATTTAAGAGACAATTTAAAACAAGTATAAAAATAGTTGAAAATGTTTACTGTATTTGAAAAATCAAGGATAATATATTATGACTTTTTGTCCATGCCTATAATTTGTTTTTGTTTTATTTGAATTATTTTCTGAATCCCAATCCTGAATATTAGAACCAGTGAAATTCAAACCGACATGCTTGTATAGATTAGATAGAAAGCTCAGCTTCAGTAGCAGCTTCTCTTTTACTTTTTTTTGTCTCCATTTCACCCCAAGTAAGGCAATATCACTACTATGGCACAAGGAGGTTACTGAGTGTTAAAGAATATGAGCAAAAAAGTAAACACTATTAAGAAGAGAGAAAATTAAGAAAACAGAAGATAACAGTTGCGATTGCATTTATTTTTTTAAGATAAATGTTGACTGAAAAACGAGAAATCAAGTTTCACAAACAAGAAATCTGAGAGAAGAAAGTGTTCATTTCTTATTGCTGGGCAATAAAGGAAATCTTTTTCTGCTTGCTAAACTGTAATGGATGGATCTTATTGTGTGCAATCCAATGTTTTCTAACTGAAATGCAGTATTTACATTATTCAGACTATTGTCCTCATTTTTTTTGACCATTGTATGCCACGGCCTTCTTCAGGTGCTAGGAAATTCAAACCAAAACCTTTGAGGAAAATAATTCGAATAACGTAAATACTGTAAATACTACCTTATCTCAGAAATATAGACAAATACTGAATTGTTGTATATTTGATATATATTATTGAAAATAAAATTGAAGTTGTCATTAAATAATTGTACTGATTGGTTTTAGAAAATACTAAAAATTCAAATTTGCAGTCATAATCGAAATTGTAACTTTCCAGAAATATTGAGCTGAGCTTAGTCTGACACAAGGCTGCAATCATATAACTAGGATGTCATTGCCCAAAACTTTGGAAGTGTTATAGAAATTGAAGCTGCTGTTTTTTGTCATACCAAATTTGAATTGAGGAACCCCCATTGAAATTCTCAGTGCTAAATTTTGTGTTTATTTGCACAAATTTGTGTGATTGGCTAAAGTAACTCAGACTTTTACTTTGACTGCCATAAATTGTACCCCATCATGTGGGGATACAGTGGATCTAAAGCTGATTGATCACACCCAAAAGCTAATTGAGTCTAGGGTAAGTTTTTTAACAGCATTTATTTTATACGTACTGTTGGTGTAGCAGTACAACTTGAACTACAGAAAATACTTAGTGATTAAAGTAACATTAGATGACAAAGACTGGCTGATAATTTAAAATATCGACATAATATATGATCAGACAAGTTAAAAATAAAATGAACTTTGATGTCAAGAATGAAAGATTTGTTTATATGTTTTTTATATATATATAATTTTCCTCCAAGCAAAGCAGATAAGCCACTAGTGCACAGTGGGTTACAGTGAGTGAAGAATCAAGGTACAGGGGATTTCAAAGAAAGGATAAAAGATTGGTTTGAATCAAGTAGATAGAAGATAACCATTGATATTGCATTTAAACTTTTGGAGATTGCTTGCTTCCTTGATAGTTGCCAATGTTAGGTAGTTCCACAAACGAGAAATATGAGAAAAGAAACTATTAGAGTAGAAGAGGTGGTTACAGTTAACTATTTTGACGGTAAATCTAATAGTATGTGTAAAGTAGTTGCCATGAAAATACATGTAGAAAAAAACAAGTATACTATAGCTGCATCCATTGGCACCCATGACAAGAAGTATGCAGATTCTCTAACAAATTTAAACCAAGAAACAGAAATCTATTGAAAAAGTTGATGCCCCCAAGAAAGTTTAGAGATTTGTTATTAAATGATTAGTAAATAAGAAATAATGAAAATATGAGCAAATACATTGTTGAGAAAATCGGCAAAGACTTAGAAGTTTACAGACAAAATGAAAGAGATGACCAGATTTGTGCTATTTGAAATGTTTACATTGAAAAGAAATTATCGATAAAAAAAAAAAAAGATGAAACTTTTGCGAATACGATCGAAATTTGTGTAGGTGTGGAGAGAGCAAGAAGAAAGCATTTCGACATGAATTAAGATTCGTTGACTAATTCACCTTTAAGTCGTATAGGGAACAAAGTATAAAAAGTTACTTCAAATGTGGATCAGGAGGCCCCACCCTGATAACGGGTGTAAGAAATCCAGTAAAGAGAAGTTGGCGCTTTCAACAATGAAGAATTTTACACTGAGCATAAAAGAAAGAAATTGCAAGAGGCAATTTAATCAAAAGGAAGTGAAAGAATTTTAAGAAATTAGTGATAAGGAATTATTAGAAGGCAACAAGAGGCCAAAAGTGGATCTGTTTATTGTAAATATCAACAAGGGAAGATATGAAGAAGTTGATTTGAGAGACTTACATTTGTCAAATGAGTGAAGTAGAATTCAGAAATAAGGATTACTTGTTTTTGACTTCTACTTCTTATTTGAATGAGAGGATAGAAGCAATTGGCATAGCAGAGGTAAATTTGGGGAGCAGCAGATGATGATGATGATGATGCTTATACTGCTTGTGATGTGAGGTGATTTGCCGACACTATGTTGCTCCTGCTGCAGTTTGTCGTAAATAGGTTTTATGAAGTAGTTGCTGTCTCCACAATCAACTGGTTTTAATTCAACATTGTCTTTACCTTAAACTAGTTGTCAACTCAAGCTGGGTGGGGGGGCGTCAGGCTATCAAGTTATTGAACTCATGGCAGGGAGGAGAATAGATGAATTTATAGCTTTCCCAACAGCATTTGTGCAAAAATGAATCCCACAGCCTTTGAACTCGTGTGGAGGGAATATTGAACGATGTCAAGTACGTACAGAACATTGTTTGATCTATTCTGTTGTTATTTCTGCAACAAGAAAGCAATATCTTGTCTGACCAGGATAATGCCCATGTTACTAAACACGTACTGCTTGACAATTTTACTGACCAACATGATCAACAGACTTGTCTCCCTTGAGCCTTTATTGGGAGGTAGGGGAATGATGGGACAAACCTGACTCGTTCATTTAGCCCTCCTACAACTCTTACTGTCTTGTGTCAACAGATCCAAATGGTATGGGATAATGTATCACAGAATACTTGCAATCTTTATAATTTTATCTATACAACATTACAGGCCAATGTTTACGCCCAAGAAAAAATAATTCAGCATATTAATATGGGTGTCTGAATACTGATCATACAGCTCCTTACACTGGAATCTGTGCATGAGTATATAAACAATAACAACGGAGGTTGTATTTTGCCAAAAGTCAATCAACCGGCAGAATTATGGAGGATAATGTATTTAAGTAAAGTTATAGTCATCAATATCAAAAGATGACATTAATAATAATAAATTAAATAAATTTGTCCGCTTAGCTGTTGAATCTCTCCAGGCCGAGTTTCATGGAATCTCGTCTACTTTTCTTTAGGAAACTTGAAGTGAACAAATCTATTTTCTATACAAAATATAATTGCTGATGTAAGTGAAAAAATTATGTCTACATGTCATAAAAATGGTCTTTTTTATTGTTTTTTATTTTTTCTTCCCAGATTGTAAAGCCTGTTATCATCAAAACTGTTTCATACCCCAAAAATGTCCAAAATGTGCCCGGATTGCAATGAGGTAAAAGAAATTTTTTTTTTTTTTTAACTTTTTGCTTTTCTCTTAAAAGTCAGTTTCCTATAAATATTTTAACAATAACATTTACACCCGTTCTTTGAAAATGGTCCAGCTTTTACAAGCACAAATAAAAAAAAAAATGTTATTGTCTCGTATTACATTAGATACCAACCAGCAATTATTTAATTTTTTTGTCTATTTCATTTGTCTTTATTTCTGCCGCTTTTAATCGCAACTGTCAAATTGTCATTCTGTTATAAGCAATGCAAATAAGAAATAAATAAAAATCCTCTGGCAACATTTGAATTACGATTCTTTATTCTTGTAGCTCTATTATTTTTTAATACTCTTGCTTACTAAATCATCAAATGACAATCTAGAATTTGGAGTAAGTAGTAACCGAAATTAAGACAAGAAATTCCAAAGACATCAGTTCCAGGACTTTCAGATCACACACTTATCTTCCTCTGGGCATCATCTGAAATCACTCAGCGGGAGGCACATCTTTGCTTTTCAATTAACCCAGACTACATATCTTTTCTGTTTAGATTTGAATTAAACAAGAAAAGAACTAAATTACCTGCTGCCCAACTGTCTTGCCATATCTTTTCCTCAATTTGAAACTGTACAATGTCCTCGTTACTGTATTAATCCTAAACTTACCTTTTTAATTACTTACTTTTTTTTTCTTACCATTGTAAAATTTTTGCACTTTAAGAAATTAAAAAAAGGGAGGGAGGGTCTTATACACAACCTTTTTTAGGTGCCTGAAGAATCCAATCTGATTTTACAATTTCTTGGCATTTTTCTCTCTCCTCGACTATAACAGGTCTTGAACTTTCTTATTTTTCTCTTGAATGTTTTGAAAAGATCACAATGTTAGATTTTCTCTCAAATTGAATAAATATGCCAAAAACGCTTTCAGAATACTAACTGCAGTGTTGCAAATGGCCATTTATGCATGAAGAGGTATTAAAAATGTCCTTAGTTTTTTTTTATTGTTAAAAAAAAGAATATATTTTGTGGTATTTTAACTCAAAACTAAATGAAACCAATGAGAAAATATTTCTTTTCCGTTTCATCTCAAAACAAAAAAATGTTCTTCTGCAGTCAAACAATTTGTCTCTTTTACTTTTCTTTTTTGTTCAAAATGTACATGATTGAAACTAAAAAAAAACAAAACTCTCTCCCTGATTCTCTACAGAGGAGTCGAGTCAGGACATGACTACTGAACACAAGCAACGTTTTTTGGTAACGTATTCTGTTCCTCCAACTCTTCATCATCCATTCTAATAAATGACCTGCAACCAATTTTCCTGACTTGACAATGTTTCCCTCTTCCTTTGTCTGCTTCCCAAACACAAACAAAAAAAAACAAATCAAAGGAAATTTCCATTCTCTTCCTCCAAAGTTGAACAATTGAGTTTATATTTGTGATGTGATGACACCAACACCCACCTCCACACTACGACATTCACATTGTTTGTTTGTTCTTTGTTTCTTTAAAATCAGTTTTATGTCCTTTGTTTATGCATTTATTTAATGCTTCAAATGAAAATTAGTTTTCTTCATTTCTAATCTCTCCAGCTAGAATTTAACATTTATAAAAAAATGTCTACTCGGTCATCAAAATTAGACAAGAAATCTGAGATCGTCCTTTTCCTTAAGATTTTAAAATTTGATAAATGTTTAAAAACAAATCCCTGAAAAGAAACTCTTCTACACTTTAGGAATTTATTATTTTAATAAAAAATAAAAATTTCTTTATTAATGACATCTACTCTGCAAAAAGTTTAATTGCTAGAAAAAACATTTGAAAGACATATTAATCTTCTTCCTTTCCTACAAAAAAAAAAAATGAATAGTCATGCTTGTGAAATTAATCTACTAACCTCTTTGCATTTGACTCTACTAATTTATAAGTAATGAGCCAAGCATGCTTCTTTCTGGCCCATGACTGATGGAATTTGTAACCAATGCCTGATTTTGTGGTGTTTGCTAGTTTTTTTTGTTACCTTTCTAATACTGGAAGCTCTGCATGAAGAAAGCAACTAACATTTCCGTCTTACAGTTTCTTAATGAATCAATAATCTCCTCCTTAATTTAAAATTCAAATGAAATACAAGATATTTTGTAAAGTTTACTCAAGCTGAAAGTTTTTCATTAAAAAGTTTAAAAAAAAAAATAAATAAATAATTGAAGTATTGTCTATTTTTCTCCTAAAATTTACATATTATACTGACGGCTTTCACGAAAATATTTGCTATTTTCAAACAAAACAATTGGCATTTGTAATTCTTTGAAAAATCTTGTAACTGTTATTAATGTTTGTAATTGTGGGTGTGCATCGGTTAACAAATTTCTTTTGTAGGCCCAATTCATTAAGGCAGTGATTTCTCTCTTCACTAGTTGCTCCATTATTACAGCCTTGTGCCAGGCTCAGTGACAAATAAGCTGAGACCAAAAATAATTTGACTACCAATCATGTATGAATTATGAATTTTGTGACATTTACCAGAAAAATAACAAACAAAATAAAACTTACTCAAATACTAATGTCATAGTAACAAATAGACTAAGTCCTGTTTTATGTGCTCCACTGATACCAAAAAAGAACGGATGTTACATAAGACAAGCAAAAATTAGGGGAAATAAATTAAGAAAAAATAATTAGATGCACTTTTCTCTCCAATATTCATAAAAAGGCAATTTTTGTTCTTTTCCTTAACTTTAGAATGAAGCTGTACAAAATTAGGGATTCAAGATGTTTTCTTCAGACCCAAGTGAATTTATTAAATCGTTCAATTTGGTATTTTGCTAAAGTCAATGCAAAAGATTGAATGTTGAACTGAATTCTCTCTCAATATCAAATTTTTATCTCTTCAACTTATGCAAAGACTTATTCACACTGTAGGGAAGATAACTTTGTCAGGAAATCATGGACAATGACTTTGCATAACAATCAGCAGAGGGGGTCGGGAGCATGCATGTCCCTGCAGGAAAACATATAGCAGAAATGGTGTCAGAAGTGTTAAAAGGATTTCAACCAGAATGTAGTGCTTCATTTGGGAAGCTGTAAACCAGTACAACATGCCACACCCAAACACACAGACCTGCAAACAAGGTTTTTCATATATAAGGTCAACAGCAGATTTACAGGGGGTTGGGGGGGTATATGTCGAGGTAAAAACCCTACAAAACTGAAGTATAAGCAAGTTTGGAATGGAACAATTGACCAGGATTATCAGCCAACATTTAATTATGGTTGATGGGACTCCATGCCATGTAAAGAAAAAAGAAAATCTTGACTGCTTCCTAGAGTTGAGCATGCCAGCAAATAATGACGACACATCATCTGAAAGTAACTGGGGAAATTGTGATGAACTCAAGTGAACCAGATGACTCTCCAAAAGCAGGCAACTCAACTGGATTGGAAGCTGATGTAATGTCTGCCCTCCTCCCAGAAATCTATGAAGAAACATCCACCAAAAAGAGATCAGCCTGAAGCTGTAATGAAGAATCAGGTCATCTATCCTGTCAGTTAACTTTTTTTTTTTGTTTTCTTTGTTATTTCTTGAATTTCTTTTGCCAGATTCAATCATGACAGATTGTGAGAAGGCAGGTATGAGTGGTCTGACAGATTTGCATGCATTAACCTGCTGCATATGCAAATCACTTTACCTAATGAAAACAGACATCAAGCAGGCATTGGGTTTGCAGTCAATGACATGAAAGAATCAGGAGTAGAAGCAACTAAACACTTAGAAGTTACACAGACATTGGCCAATATCAGAAAAGATGTTTCTTTTGAAACAAAATTTTCTTCACTTGAAACAATGACTCAACAAATATTTTTCTATGTTTATCTTTTTAATGTATAATGCCTCGTGAGTTTAAAACACAAATTTGTAATAATTTGTGTAAGGCCCAAGCCTTATAAGCAACTGTAAAGTTTTTTTGCAATTTTTTAATTTTCTTTATAATCTACAATCTCTTTTAGCAGGCAGTATATGTAAATGCGTATAATGATGACCTCATGAAAAAAAAGAAATCATTTGATATGACTTTATGAAGTGTTGTTTATCTTGTGTATGTATGGAAAAAGAATGACACTCTTGTCAGTTTAGTGATTTGAACAGAATGGATTCTTATGTCAGGTTAACAATCAATTTTTTTTTTTGGTCTTTTTCAGGAAAAAGTTGCAGCAACAAAGGTCCATGGATATTGAAGAAGACAACGGATGAAATTCTTGCCCGTCCACTTGTCATCATGGCATTTTAGTTTTGGTGATTGAGGTCAATTTAATGTGGCTGACAACTGGTACAACCATCCTCCTGTGTTCTCATCAGAGTAAAGGAAGATGGGGAAGCAATATGGTGCTGCTATAGCAATCAATCTCGCTCGGTGATGAAGAAATTATTTTTCTTGCTGAGAAAGAGAAAAAAAACAACTGGTTCCAAGATTTTGGAAAGCTGCACTTCCGATGTTTGTAAAATAACTGCTGGGCCTGGATGTGGTTGTCTCTCTATTCTCTGTGTGTGAGGAGGAGGGGGGGGTCTGCAGGAATAGAAATGAAAGTGTATATAATATTAGACTTATTTATTATAGTTGCTTTGGGTAGTTTGCCAGTCTACCCAATTCTGCCCTGTGGGCAAAATACAGATCTTGTCCATTATTTGCCACCCACTAACAGGAAACAATTCTTCTCGAATTGATTCTTTGCCCACTTCCCCTCACTTATTTTTTTTACTTCTCTCATTGCAACCATATTTATGCCAAATTCAAATATTCAGAAGGATGTGGTGCGACTGATCTAATAAGTTGTCTGTCAGATGTTACTTGAATCTTTAGACCAGGCTCTTGTAGATTTATGTACTTGTAAAATCAACTGTCTTGAATGTTGTATATATTTTTCAAAGTCAGACTTTTCTTCTAAAACTGAGAATATTTTCGAACTTAGTTTTAGAAGTAGAAGTTTTGTTTGTGGATGGTTAATGGAATTTTAGTTAGATTAGAACGTCTGTTTTTAGTGAATGAAAAAAGAAATCGTATTGATTTGTAAAGATTTTTTTGTTTTAAAAAAAAAAAATACGATAAATTCTTTTCTATTTGTTTCTTATTCTGAACTTTGCAGACAGATCTCGAAGGTTCAGTTTAAGGAATCCGTCAGGGTATCTTATATCTGTGCGCACAAAATTTACTCATTAATTCTTGGCTGTCACTTATCATTTGCACTAATTGAGAAATTACTTTTCTCCAAGAAAGAGTTTTTAAACAAAATATGGCATTTTTAATAACTAGTTAATGAAAATAATTAACATGTCAGTTTAAATAAGAGAAAAGGTATTTGTCCATTGAGCCCAAAACAAGCACTGTAGAGAGGAAAGTAAATTCAGACCTGAGCTGTGATTTTCTCTTCTTTGGAAACACGTTTTTTGTTGGTTTGACTTGACAATATTATGGTTGTTCTTCTTACAGCTACTGCCAACATCCCAGTCTCTGGTGCCTTATCTCAGGATTATTTTTTTAATTTTCCATCAATTAACCTTTTTTTTTTTTTTTTTTGCTCTAATTTTGCAAATCTCAAGACTGTCTCTTCTGTCAGCATTTAAATTTAAAAAGAAATCTTTAGGCCTGGATTAAAGTTGAAGAGCATTTATGTAAAAAGGTTTTTGTCTTTTGAATTAAGAGTGAGTTGTAATAGAAGTTTTAATGCAGATTTTTGCTATACTGATATATTCTCTTTTTGATTTTTAGGAAAAGTCCTTTTTGAACAACTAACATTGCCAAAAACTGAAACCATTTTAAAGTTGAAAAAAAAATCAATAGAAAATGGCACAATTATTGACATTACAAGATTAGGGAAGTCTTAAGTTTTCAATGTTTTATTTATATTTAAAAGTTGAAATGCAATCAGTTTATATGAGAATGTTCTCTTTATGAACCTTTTGTTGGCAAAGGGTTTTTTTTTTTATTAATATTTGAGACCAGAAAACAAATTCATTTTCTATATTTTGTGTGAGAGAAGACCCCCCCCTCCCCCAGGTCTATTTTAGTTCAATTATTTATATATATATATATATATATATATATATATATATAAAAGGTGCAAATTTTGAATTTTGGTTGGATAATTTTTTTTTTTTTTTTTTTTTAAGATACTACAAATAAGATGTCAATTTTTAGATCATTTCTAATTTATCTAAGAATTAATATAGGTATATAGTCAAGAATTTATAAACAAAATAACATGCATGAAATGGTGATTATTTGAGTAAATACAAGAGGTCTGAAAATTTCTTGACCTGATCCACTTTCCAAAATGGCTAATTTAAATGATCCTTCTTTTGGGAAGTGGGCCAGATTGACAACTTTTCAACACTCCTTTATATATAATCCTAATTGTTGGGTGAATGTAAATGTGAAATGGGTGGCGGCCATGTAGATATAAGAGTGTTTATTTATATATTGCTATCTATTTTCATATTGTTAATAATAATAACAACGTTTGCTTTTGGCACTATACTCGATTGTAAATAAAAAGATTCCGCTGATGTTTTAAATTTGTCTTCATTTTTTAATTCTTTCTTTTTTGCCGTCATCTGTAAATATGAATTATAATACATTTTGTAATGACCTAAGTGAGAGATTAAATACTGCAGGAGCAACTAGACAGGTATGGGTGGTAGTTACAAAGGAAGAATAAGAAAGAGGATGAAATCCGTGTGCAAGGATAGGGGATGACACAGTAGACTTAGAAGACAGAAATTTGTTAAATTCCCAAAGAGAAACTTCAGTGAATCTACTCTTCTGTCCTCAACTGCAATTAGGAACAAGTTAAAAGAAAAAAAAACATACCACTGAACTGGTCAAACGATGTACCTGGTGAAAACAATATTGCATGCATAAAAAACATAAGGCTAGTAGCAAAATTAAAAAAAATCCCCACTGTGACCAACTTTATCCAGCTGTTTCTTGAGGGGAAATGTGTTAGAACTTTACTTCGAGAGGTGTAAGGAAAAATATCTAGACATTGACATGATCAAAATCTGGCTTATGCAGACATTAACAGGAGTGAGGTGGACAGGTGAGTCCATAACTATATATGCCAATAGGACCAGGTGGCTAGCAGATTTGGCATTCTTATCAGAGGAAAGGACTTGTATATGTGATAATGGCATTTGTAACTAAGTTCCAAATTAACATTCAACAGTTTCCCAATACTGACAATCTGATTTGTATGAAATATCAATTCATTCACAGATTCCTAACCATCAACAGGTCACATGAATTAGGCACTGCTGTAGTGGGCAAACAATGCACATATTTACCATGTCAAATATTAAACTGACTTAATAAGCAGTGGCTGTAAGGTCAATCAGACTGAGAACAAAGGAATTTGACATGGCTGTTTTTCAACCTTAATAACTAATAACCCCGATAAATATTGATAATCAAAAAAAAATCGGGTTATAGAAGGAATGGTCTGATTTTAATCAAATTTGATACACTCGTAGACAAAGACATAAGAAACGATATTCAGAAGTTTCAAGGTTGCAGTTCTATCCTTGGATGACTTATTTGACTTCGATATTAGAAATCGATGCCCTGATATCCTACTGGGTCTGATCAAAATGAGTTTTTCAGCTATTTTTATTTTAGTTTTTGCTTCGGGTTTGGCTCTAAGTAGGTATAATTGTAGTTCTTAGTCTCAGCCATGATACCATTTACTCAGAGGACTTATTTAGCCTTCAAAATTCAGTTTACAACGAAAAAAACTTATTTGATATCGATACCAGGAAATCAAAATTTGACTTACTTCCATTCAGTTTTCTTTCAGTCTACGGTTTCGCTTTAACTTTAACTGGAAACAACTACTGCTTTTTAGTCTTTCATGCCAACATCCAAAGAGTCTGAGCTCCAGGACCATGGATTAATTTTAAAGCTTTCATTACATCTGAGAAACGCCAGGCTATAATGCTAGTAAAATATAAGCAGAAAAAAATCCAACAGACTGCACATTGATATAGAAACAGAAAATCAAAGAAAAAAAAATTTAAATTCATAGTAATAGAGCCAATAGAAGAACAAGTTAATAACAAAGTTGTCACCTTTTGTATGTAATAGAAAAAATCTTAGCTGCTTGGATAACTCCAAAAATAGGAAAGAATAATACATTACTAATAGAAATCAAAGAAAAACATGACACTGAAATTCTATTTAGGATGACCAAATTTCATGAGTAAAGGTAAGGGTTGACCCACACCAATTTTTTAAATTGGTCCAGAAATGTGACAGATTGGTGCTCTCACCATGTTCACTGGAGGAAATTAAGAAAACTAATTCTATCAAAAACACAACATTACAGACAGACATTAAAAGAATATCCATTTAAAAAAAATTGAATTATAGATAATATCATTACTTTTGATGCACTAAAACCCCCACAGGAAATAAAAATTGGGTATACAGTTTCCAAAGTAGAAACATGTACTCCAGACTCAGTAAGATGCTTCAGCTGCCAAAGATATGGACACGGTAAGAATAAATATACAAAGAAATTGGTATGTGGAAAATGTAGGGAGAATGATCTTAACCACAATTTTAAAGAAAGTCCTCAACAAATCACTACACTCAAAAATATTATGGAACAAGAAAGACTTAAATTCACTTCAAACAATAAATACAATGTTCTCTACTATGACAGAACAAAAACAAACTCTGTAACCAATCCAAATGAAATTCATTACCAATTTTTAAAACTCTTGCCAGAAAAGTCTCTTTAATACTTGTCCAGATCTTCAATGATGATCAGACAAATTTCCAAAATTGTGGCTTGAGTCTGTCATCATTCCAATTCCTAAACCTGGCAAAGACCATTCCAATCCAACAAACTACCAACTCACTGCACTAACAAGTTACATTTGCAAGACAATGCAGAGAATGGTAAATGCTCAACTAATGTGGTAGCTGAAAAGAAGCAATTTCCTATCTAGCTACTATAATGGATTAAGAAAAAAAAAAATCAATGATCAACTTGTGCAGCTAGATGACTTCGTTCGAGGTCATCATGTGGTACCAATATTCTTTGATCTTGAAAAACCCTATGATACCACATGGTAGTATGGTATCCTAAAAGAGACGCACAAGATGAGAATGAAAGAAAAAAAAATGGCTATATTCATCCAAACTTCTTATCAAGTTAAACTACAAAATAGAAACCCATCAGACACACAAGCAAAAATACCTCAAGGTAGCATTTCATCAGTTACATTATTTATTCTCAAAATAAATAGTATTAATGTTAATACAGGAATTGAAAAATACCTGTATGTAGAGGATCTCTAAATATCATACTCATCACCAAACACTCCTTCCCTTGAAAGATATGTGCATATGTTTATCCATTTTTCTATCTTGTTTAAACAAAAATGGATTCCATTTTTCCAAAACAAAAACTGTTTGCATTAGGTACCTCCATTTCCATTAAATCGCTAAAAAACAGCATAGTATGAATAAAAAGGTCCAAAACTTAATAAAAACAAACATTTTCCATCAAAATGTTTATAATATTATTAAGAGGGTAGATCAAAGTAATTTTTATTTTTTTAAATTCTTTAATCCCCTCTAAGATGTTCAAAATTTTCTGCAAAAATTTTGTTTTGATTTGAGTTAGTGGGTAACCAAAATGTTACGACTGTTTACAATGAAAAACGTAATGATTCATAACCCACTTTTTTTCTGGTGACAAACACATTAATTTGGAAATTCTTGCAAAAATTCAATAATTGATTTTAATGAAACTTTCAGTACTTATTCAAAAATGTATAAAATTATTTTTGAAATTATTTTTTTTTTTAAATCTTGGTAAAAATATTTTTTTTACCTCTGTTACACCCCCCCCGACCACTCCATGTAAATCCATGAAACTAATAAATTTTAATTGGCTGCAAACTATAATTTTATTACTTAAATGCAAGACTCATTAGGAAATATAAATCATTTTTTTTTTTAAATTTTGGAACAGTATCCGAAAATCTGCTCCAAAGAGTAAAATAAAAAATGCAATAAAACTAATTAATTAATTATTTAATTTGATAAGCTTTTAATTGCTTGAATAAATAATAAAAATTAAGGACATTATTGTCTGAAGAAAAAAAAAATTTTGATAACTAATGAAATTTTTTAAAAAATTGTTTCCATTTTTTTTTTATTATAATAATTTATAAAATTTTAAAAATATTTTTAAAAGAACTGTTGCAGTTAGAAAGAAAATTAGTACAATTTTGTCCCTTATGAATGCCATACACTTTATCTCTAATCAAGAAACTGTCAACAAAATCTAGATTTATGACGTGTACAGGTCAAAAAGTTCAAATTTGTGATTAAGAAATAATTTTATTCTAAATTTCATGCTATAAATAAGTAGTAATTGTGTAAATCAGATTAATTTAACATAAAATTTGCTAATTTTCCAAAAATAATGTCACGGATGTATATTTTATTTTTGCAAAATTTTTAAAACTGAGAATTAACTTTTGTTTACAAATGCGTTGATTGCTCAAAAATGGCAGCAAATTCAAATATTGGAAAAAAATCTCAAACTTTTATATTCCAATCAATATAATTTCTGTTTGAAAGAAACCAGAGTATTTTGCTTACTGGAAATAGTTTTAATTGAAAGCTAAATGATTAAATTTACTAAAATAAGTTTCAAAAAACTTTCATTTTTACAAATTCAGTTTAAAAGTAACTATGCAGTTTTTTTCACGATTTAATGGAGGTACCTAGTTTGCATGCATTTCTGCAAAATACGAAGCCTACCACTTTGATCCAGAATTAAAGTTAAATAGACATTTAATTCCTATATCTAGGAATTATACTAGACAGCAAACTTAACTTCAAGGTGTATATTGATTACCTTAAACAAAAATGCCATAAGATCAAATTATAGATGTATTACTTACAGTGCCACATGTCAATCCTTTTTTTTTTTTTTTTTTTAATCTTATCGCCCCAAGCAAGGCATTCCACTGCCACTATAGCACAGGGGGTTACATAGAGCGATTGGATATAGGAAATGTCAGAAGGAGGTTGATAGACGAGTAAGGAGGTACATAGGAAGAGTGTTTGAGAGAATGGGTGCCAGTTAGTGTGTTAGGAGGTGTCTATTGACCCTACATTTAAACTCCTGGAGGTTGTAGCCATCGGGGAAGCAAGTATGCAGAAGGGAATTCCACAGGCGGGAAGTGCGAGAAAAGTTTCACTGTAAAAGGGTGGGACCTAGTTGCTAATCTAGTATCTCATGCAAATTCATACCTAGGGGGCACCAGTGATCTAAGTTCATCAGAGCAGAAGCCATGAAAGTATTTATAGAAAAGGCACAGGGAAGTCACGTCATGCCGACGAGAGAGTGACTGCAGGCGGTCAACCAAGTCGGTATCGATCACGTTACAGATTCTCCGTTGTATTTTGTCAAGGACCCCGAGGAGAATAGCAGAGGCACCCGACCAGATCCTATCTTTAAAAAAAATTAGATTGTATAAAATTGACTTGAGATTAGGTCCAAACCTTACCCTGCAAAGTCTCTATATAAAAGACAATGAATCACTCATAACTCTGAGATGGGAAAAATTATCCCTCCCATATGCACAAAAAATACAATCCAACTCAAATTAACTTAGCATGCCAAAGAACCTGAATCTCAATATATCCAGCTCTATAGAATTAAACCAACAACCGTCCCTTCACTTCGACTTTATTTGAATTAACAAAGCATCAGAACAAATAAACCAAAATGCTGATAATGTAACACTAGTCACAATAAACAAGGTAGCGCTATAGACAATCTCCAAATCTCACATGGACCTAACATTTTGTGTGTGTGTGCCAATCAACAAAAGAATGTATAGAGAATTAAGAGACAAATATTGTGACTATAAGCCATTCTACACAGACGGATAAAAAAATCCTATATAGAATAGGTATATCAGCCACAAACAGACAAATTCATAAACAAATCAAACTACCAAATAATGCATCCATTTATAAAATTCTCAAACTCCTTATCTATTTTAACATCAATTAAAGAAAAGGACACAAATCATCCCAATATTCAAGAAATTCTAGAAACTTGTCATAAGTTAATAAAGCACCAAACAATAATATTGCCTTGGATGCCTAGCTATATAGGCATCAAGGGAAATCAGGAAGGCTGATGCACAGGCAAAAGAGGAAACAAAAATTAAAATAACCAACATCAAACTCCCATATACAGATTGTAAAAACAAAATTATGCAACACATCAAAAGAAAATGGCAAACTATTTGAACATCAGCTGACAACAAGAAAGAGTATAGAGTAATTGCCGACCATAGACAAAATATTGTCAGTCAGTTAAGTGCCATATGTTATACACGCTTGGGTGATCATGTCTCGAAAGAGTCATGACTGACTGGGCAGAAGATTATCCCACAGTAGGTTGCCATTGCTTTCTGCAGTAGACTGGTTGCCGACCAAGGCTATAGAACTCAATCTGTCCTGTTATTTAACCCATAACTGGAAGGAATAGACGGATTAATACCTTTCCTAAGGGTATTTGCGTGTAAGTGAATGCAATGAATTTGGCTGGAATTCGAACTCGGCCCCCCCGATTTCTCATTCCGAGCCGATATCCACTGCATCACAACGCACATCCATCAAAATATTGTACTTAATAAGAATTGAGCACACACACACACAGTGTATCCACTACAACCAATTTCTCACAGTCAGGCATATCTTGATGGAATGTAAAAAAATAAAAAATAAAAAAAATTACATAGCAACTATTCTTCTTCTTCTTCTATTACCAAGCACAAAACCTTAACCTGCTCTTCAAAAATGTGCTTACTGTTCAAATAATCAAACAAAACACTTTTAACTTCTATAGAAAATAGAGTTTTGCAGCTTACATTTAAAAACGTAGCTTAAAAGAAAAAAATTCAGTTTCAGCACCCTTATCGGTAATATGTTTAGTGGTTAATATGCTGGTAAAACTAATAAACAATCAATCAATCAGACAGAATGCAAGTATGTGACACTGGCTGAGAGCATTGTCTGGGAAAAGGAAATAGACTGGGAGGTGGCTATCATAATGAAAAACATCATTGGCGAGGTAAAGAAAGTTGACATGTGGGCAAGTCAGAGAAAGAAGTGGTTTGATACAATACCAGCAGCAATGCCCCAGGTCAGTTTCATGTATTGAAATGAAATAGAATTATAGCCAGGGATGCCATATGATATCAGAAAAAGAATGATTTCAACCATGTCAATATTGCTAAGTTAGATACTGCAATTAAAGAGGTGAAACTAACATTAAAATGGGAATTGAAAGACGTAAGTGCACAGAGATTCAGTCAAAGTTCTTGAATCAACTATGATTATTGATAAAAAGAGCATTAGAACAAAAGGCATTGCAGAAATCTTAGTAAAGAGATGATTGGGAATACTGTAGAAACTGGTGGCCACATTTGGCATGAAGGTTGTTCCTGCAGAGTAAAACAAAACAGATGCATTAACATGTAAGAAATAGCTGGGTAGCCCTGATGAAGGCAGCTAAATTGTATTGTCTAGGACATATGGAGATCAATAAATTGCACTGCTTGCATCATATCGAAATAGATAGAATCCTGTTTCTGATTCACAACGTTGATGCAAATGTCATTAGGGAGGCTGTTCAAGAGGCAGTCAAAGATTGCGATAGATCCTGCCTCCCACCATATATGAATTGGGAGAAGTTAAAACTAACCAGAAGTTGTCTATTGATATGAGGAGGGATGTATTTGTTGATGGTAAACTGTGGGCCTAGATGAAGAGTTATTTAGAAGAAAATTCAAAATGAAACAGCAGCTGTAATTGCAGAAGTACTTAACAAGATGTTTTGGGACAGGAGCCAGTTGGAGAGGTCCTTATGAACAACAGTATGGTGTTTTGCTCAGAAACCCTTTGAGAAATATTAGATATATGGAAGGTCAGATGATACTTCGGAGCAGGCTATAGGCCCTGTGAAAATGAGGTTGTTAATTGACATCAGCATACCATGAAAGTAATCATGGTATGGTTAGAGATATTACTGATTGAAGCAATATTTTGATACATCATTCTTTCAGTCCTCCAGGTTGACTATATGTCCACATGAATATTAACAACTGTTGAAAGTAGAGCCCTATTTTGATTCTTCTTTCATAACCACCACCCTTACTGATAATCCCTCACTGCCCAGTTTCTGGTCACCACCACTCATATTTAATCCCTTCATACTCCACTTGCTCAGATCATTTGCCTTGTTTAATTTCCAATATGTAAGTTTGCTTCTTTTTTTGTTTTCCCTCGAATTACCCCCTCCTTTCTGACTTTCTTTACATCCCATCATGGCTCTTTTAGTAATTTCCATACTTGTTCAGATTTATATTCATTTCTTCATAGGGTTGCCCTCTCACCTGTACAGCTGGGTATCCACTTAACATCCAGAATGTAACAGGGAACTCTGTCCACCAACACATTATTTAGCGGCTGCATTTTGGACATCCCTCTTCCCTATTGTCATGTATCAAGCCTTGGGTGGCTTTACCCACATCTCATACCCAATTCCGAATGAAGCTGGCTCCTTGACATCTTCACTCAGCTCTATTCTGAGTTGTCATCCCCTTATAAGGTAAATAGAGATCTTTGCAGCATTGTCTGTATTTAGGGGATGACAAACTAAATAGGATATTATAAAATTAAGATATGTGGTAAGCTAGGCACCATAAATAAACATAACTGACTTGGAGGACAAATAATGCAATGGCAGGTCACAAATATTAGAAGTTATGACTTAACAGTTTGATTTTAGCAATGACATGAATCAATCAACATTGAAATTGACTAAAAAATCTGGTATCAACAGTTGTAGAATGTTTGCAAAGATTAAAAAAAGGTGTTCCACATATATGAGTCATTGAACAGTGTATTTCATATCTGGTCATGAAAAAGAACCGTTTGTCACTGAAAAAATTCATTGATAATTTTTTATAGAGACAGAATGTTGCTGTAAAATAATAGCAAGTTAAGGAAAATAATTTTATGATTAATAAATATATGTATTAGTTAATTAAAAACACAAACTTTATATGTGAATGAGACATGAAAGGCACCCAGTGATGACTGTACTCATGACGTCTTTCAGAGTTTGAGAAACTAGTTTACCAACAACTTCTTTATGGTTCTCTACTCCTAACTCTCTCATTAATTTTATATATATTATGTATGTGTGTGTGTGTGTGTATATATATATATATATATATATATATCTATCTCACACAGTCAATTGCTGATGATTGCTACGTGCATGAAATATATTTTAGTTCTACCATCTATCTTTTGGAAATGGACAAATATGAAACAATTTTCAGTGAAAAACTGAGAAGGTAAATTATTTTATTTTTAAGTTTCTTCTATATATAAGATATATGTATTCGCTATGAAAAAAAGAAAATTAAAATATTGATACATCATTTTTTTAATAATCCAATTTAAGCTTTCGGCTTACATAATTATGTATCAATATTGTAATTTTCTTTCTTCATTTAATGGTAATGCTATTAACCTTATCAGAGAATATGAAAAAATTTTACATAAAATAAATAGACAAAACTTGTTTATATTATTTAGTGAAACATGCATTAATGAAAAAATGCTGCCTAAATACACACACTATATATATATATATATATATATATATACACACACACACACACACACACTAAGCATATATTATGTATGTATGTATGCCGCATTCACCCTAGTCGGGTTGAGCGGGCTTCCTCCCTGACGGAGCAAGTCTCATTGGGATTTGTTTAAGGGCAGGGTCCCAAGTCCTACACTAAGCATAGGTTACATTTGGCACAAAACCACAAGCAAGTGACATCCAATGATAATCACTCACTACTGTAAATCTCTGAAAACAGTTTGTTAACCATTACACTACAAAAATATACCCTTTAACTAGACTAGCACAAGACTACAGTAGTAAAATCAGTACACTAGTGATTTGTACACTAGTGATTTGTGCTACAAAATAGTCTATCATTTACGTATATGAGAGAAGAGGGCTAAGAAAAATTTGCATGAAATTCAGCAATACAAAAGGAAACAAGATTTTACCTGAAATTTGAAAGCAGTGACTGGCTAAAGAATTTGTTGAGAAAGTGTCTGAAATTAGAAACAAAATCATTTGACAATCTAAGGAAGAAATTTTGGCAATTTAAGTGAATTGACTTTCCTTTCTGTCCACCATTACCCCCCTCAGTATTTTGGAGAATAAATAACCCCCAAAATATTTCAGTTGAAAGATTTATTATCATTTGACATTTATATACAGTTGATAGATTTGTAAAAATATAATTTTCATTGCAATTTATGTTTGAGTTTAATATAATTCCTTTTCTTTCTTTTGTCTGAAAAAGTGATTGTAATAAAACCAACTATTATGAAATATTTCACAAATGAGAGTAAGGACGGTCTATTAAAAAAAAATAACAAGAGGTGATAATCACCTCTGACAATTGAAATATTTTACTTATTGGTTGATTAAAAAATTCCAAGGCCTTTTCCTCCCACCAAACGCATACCATTTTCAAATACACGCACAAATTTTGATTAAAATGATACTTAAGTATTTTGTTCTAAGTTTTCATCAAATTTATTCTAGCATTTTATTGGAATATTTTGGATTTTCTCTAATAAATAAAGAATATGAAAAAGCACTAAAGCCCAAAATAATGAAGAAAATAAATTAGGTTCTTAAAAAGAAAGATATGAGAAAATTATTTTTTATAGAACTCTTAATTCTTCTTTTTTGTAAAAGATATATATATATATATTTCAATCCCATCTTGAAGCTAAATGGATAATGTAGCAGCACTAAAGAGCTGTAATACAGTGAAACAGGCTTGTCTGCAGATGGTGTGTGTGTGTATATATATATATATATATATATATATATAAAACATAGTGATGATCCATGTATACTGTCTTAAAATGTATAGGAAAAACTACTAAAAAGTTGTAAATTTAAAAATGTATTTTTTTGACAGTATTTATTTATTTCTGTTATTATATTTGATATTTCAGACTGTCCTCGGCCTTTCATCAGAAACAAATGATTTTAAAATTTAAATTAGAAACGTTTTCACAAGAGCATTCGTCCGAGAGATTGTTTACATCACGTGACACAGAAAGCGACAGATCGTTTAATTTGCAAACATTTAGTAAACAATGCAGTATTTTCTCTACCCAACACCAACATCAAATTACACCCACCATGCCTCACCTGTGACAGACAAAACATTATATATTTTCTCTTCTGTTCAATATGTCTAAATAGTGGATATATTGGTGAATCTGGAAATAGCTTTAGATTCCGTTTCAATATATATATATATATATATATATATATATATATATATATATATAAATAGGTATGGAGGGAATAAAATTCTATCCAAAAAACACAATTCTCAAATGTTGTGCTCAATACAAAATACAGTGAATAATATTTATTTAGAATTTATAACATGAATATGTTATATAATATCACTCCAATGATGGTACTGATTTCAAGTTGAAGAGTTTTAAAAGGTTTAAAACTAGCCAAACCTCCTCAATCAGGGAGACATTATTACAGTCAGTGGCAACCAATTAAAATACAAGTAATTTCTAATTTTAGGAACATAAGAACAGACCCTAAAATCAATTTATTGGGTTATTAATGTTAATATTTGATTAAAATAGAGATCAGTATTCCTAATCGACTATTAGTTTCATTTTACAATAAAACTAAAATTTATTTAAAAAACTTTATATATATATATATATATATATATATATATATATATATATAAAGTTTTAATTAATGTTAGAGAATATGGATTTTAAATTCTAAGTTTAACAAAGCATTAGATTTAGATTATTGTAAAGTTATTCAAATATGAAACAGGCAAAAAGAGATAGACTCACACAAAGGTTGGTAAATAATCCAGGAGGATCCTAGTAATATTGTTAAATTATTAAAACTGATCCAATAGAGAGCTCAATGCAAACCAATTCAATTTACAGAGCGGATATTTCTTTATCTGTAAATTCAGATAAAACTTAGTGGGGAAATAGCCATTTTCGACATGTCATTTTAAGGCATGCATTCTTCGATCCCTTATAAACAGAGAATGAGGAAAAATTCTATTGGTTTTCTTTGGGTTGGGCTGGGAGAAAAAGTTAGTAGTAATTCTTCCTTGGTAGTGGGAGGTATATGGCCTGACCCTAGGGATAGCAGCTTGGTCAACTTTTTAAAAAATTTTGAAATTTTTTTTTCAGAACTAATTGAGGGAATAAGATAATTATTGTAATTTATATTTATTTCTATGGCAACACCTATTTATGATCTCCCTTCATTTGTTAAGGAGAATATTTTGGTCTTGAAATTTAAAAGTTTTATTTTTTTTTGTCAAACATAGATTACACCTATCTATTAAACTATTAGGAGTTCTAGCCTTGCCTATGAGTTTCCATTTTATCTGGGGATCTAAGTTACTTTCTTTTAATTTCCAGTATTTTCTAGAAAGGTCAGTTTTTGGAAGCAACTGCTTAATTCCCACAGGCACTCCTTCACCAACCCTAGTTTAAAATACCAAACTGCCCTTTCTTAAGAGTATTATTATTGAATATTTTACTAAGAGGATCAGTTTTGGGAAAGTGTTTATTGATAAGATTTAAGAATTTTTGTCCCAATTTAGTTTTAACCATCATATTGTAAGGGGGAGTAAACCAGATGATCTTCCTAGGTCTTTTCCTATTATGGTCATTATTAATGGGATTTCTAAATTTGATAGTAGTACCTTTATAGATGCTATTTCTAAGGGCAGAGTTATAGAATTTACTATGTTTATCGAAAATTACTTTGCTGAGTTAGTGCTGATTCTAAATTCAGTTGAAGAGGGTATATATTTAATGACTCACAGAGGATGGTTAGAATTAGAATGTACATATATTGGGTTAGAATTCAGTCAGTCAGTTAAGTGCCATATTTGATACACGCTTGGGCGATCACGTCTCGAAAGAGCCATGACTGACTGGGTAGAAGATTATCCCGCAGTAGGTTGCCATTGTTTTCTGCAGTAGACTGGTTGCCGACCAAGGCTATAGAACCCAATCTGTCCTGCTATTTAACCCATAGCTGGAAGGAAGAGACGGATTAATACCTTTCCCAAGGGTATTTGCGCATAAGTGAATACAATGGATTCAACTGGAATTCAAACTCGGCTCTCCGGTTTCTTGTTTCGAGCCAATATCCGCTGTACCACAACGCACATTCATAAAAAGTTGGAAAGAATTATTGTTAAGGTTCAAAATTACATTTAAAAAGTTTACTTGTTTAATGTTGGTAGTTATTTTGACTTTAAGACTTAAACATTTTACTTTTCTGTGTATCAATAGGGTCTACTCTAATTTTTGTAGAAACTATTAAGCTATCAATAAGCCATCATCTCTATATAGACCAATACTATCTATATCAACACACTCATAAGCAGTTAAATTATAAATAATAAATAATCCCTGTAGATTCAAGGCTTCAGTAGAATCCAAAGAACCCACTGAAAGATCAAAGTATCCATTTGAGGTCTTTAGACCATTGTTCTTTGTTGAAGATCAGAAGAGAACTTCTGCATTTTAAAATAATATCCAGTTCACTGTCTGAAATGTTGGAGTATTCCTGTGTGAACTCCAAAGTCAAAAGGTCTTTAGAAATGGTTGAATAATAACCAATTATGTCAAATTATATAAAGGTGCAATTATTTTTATTCTAGATACCTTTAACCAGTTATTAACACCCGCAGTATTAATCCATTGCAAGAGTCTGAGGGTGCTTATAATACATGTTGATAAATCCATTACTGATATATATTACAAGCACCCTCAAACTCTTTCAGAATCAGCAAAACCATTTTAGAAAAACTAACCAGATAGACTGGTTAGTTTTTCTAAAATGGTTTTACTGATTCTTCCAACTTTCATTCTAGTAGGATTAATTAGATGTGTAGATGGCTTGGCTCTGAAATCCAGTTTATAGTCCTTTAAAAAACATAAGCTCCCTTAGTTCGTAGTTTACTAACCCAGTTTCTATACATAATTTATCAGTAATGGATTTGTCAACACAGTTAATACTATCTATCGGGTTGAAAGTGGTAGTGTTAATTTTCTTATGGTTTTTATGATAAAGTATTTTTAATTTAAATGGGGATAACTTGTAAAAATTGGTAGTTTATCAGATTTAACATAAATGTTACTAGATATATTTATGTCCTTAATGATATTATCCAGATTACTAATAGTTGATTAGTAATACCGATCTTTCTTTTAATCAAATATTAAAATTAATGCAGCAATAAATTGTTTTTAGAGTGTTTTTATGTTCCTAAAATTAGAAATTATTTGTATTTTAATTGGTCACCATAGACCATGTAACAAAGTCTCCTTGATTGAAAGGGTTTGGCTAGTTTTGAACCTTTTAAAACTTTTCAACTTGAAATGAGCACCATCACTTGATAAGTCACAGTGCTGAAACAAAATAGCTACTTTTGTAATGATATTATAACACAT
This sequence comes from Ascarosepion bandense, assembly GCA_037127315.1. Taxonomy (NCBI): domain Eukaryota; kingdom Metazoa; phylum Mollusca; class Cephalopoda; order Sepiida; family Sepiidae; genus Ascarosepion; species Ascarosepion bandense. Next base: position 143,873 of record JBBBDQ010029837.1, on the reverse strand, counting down.
AATAATGATATTATAACACATTTGTTATAAATTCTAAATAAATATTTTATGTATATATATATATATAAAGTACGTATATTTTGGTTGCATCTTTTCTTTTTAACAAGTTGTGTTAAATGATAAAGACAACATAGTCTTACATATTTTCTTTTGAATTTTTCATATTTTCTGATTAGACATTTCTGAATTATATTTGTATAAAAATTGTCTAAAGGTTGTCCTAGTACTTACAAATGTCATCGTTCATCATCAGGGACTATATTACAGTTTAAAATCAAATATTGCCTTGTAGCAGGAAAAGTGTTACAACATTTTAAAAGAAAATAAATAAAAAAATTCAAAAGAAAATGTATAAGACTATGTTGTCTATCGTTTAACACAACTTGTTTAATATATATATATAGATATTAAACAAGGAGTAGAGACTCCAACTGACACCAAATCTGTCGAGTTTCGATCCCAGCCAGAAGCAAGTGGATATGTCTAACCACACTGATGAGCTGTGATACAGCGAAACGGGCTTGTATGTGGATGACTAATATATTATGCTCTCATTACGATTGAGCTCTCTGGAGAAGAAAATTTTTAAAACAGTTTCCATTTCGGCTATATGCGTGACTCTTCAGAAATGAATTGAGTTCTCTCAGTCACTGGTGTCTGTATACACTGCTTATATACAAGATCTTAAAATTTCCCTTCTCTGGTGCCATGTGCCATGTGCCGATGGCTTAGGGAGTAGAGACTCTGACTGACACCAAATCGGTTGAGTTTCGATCCCGGCCAGAAGCAAGTGAATATGTCTAACCACACTGATGAGCTGTGATACAGCGAAACGGGCTTGTATTTGGATGACTAATATACATATATATATATATATATATATATATGTATGTATATTACTGTAAATTGGTAATAAATATCACAATTAAAAACAGTAAAAATTAAGGACAAAAAATATGCAAGCTCCAACTAATGTTATATACAAACAAAAAATAGAACATTAAAGGCTAATTACCTTAGTATTTATTTTTTTTTTTAGTGCACAACCTATATTGAGACTAGTCCAGAAGGATGTTCTGCCTACTTATGTTCATTCTGTAATTTTCAAATTCATGTGTCAGGGCAATGTGCTAAAGGTTGAAGACACATTTCAACCAACATGTACCAGCCACTACTCGGAAGGGAAACGTGGACAATTTATGTATGTGCATTAATGCATCAGACACAGTGATAGCTGAACATTTGATTAAAAACCAGCAATGTGCTCAGTACTGAGTAAGGATAATACTAATTATCACTTGAAGGTTTTTTGTAAAGCAGTATATGTAAAAGTCCTACCTTTCTTTCTGTAAGCAGGAGGGCTGGTTGTTGGGCTTAAAAGAAATTTAATATTATATTTTTTGTTTGTATATAACATTAATCTGGGGTTGTATATTTTTTATTTGCCATGCACATTTTTTTGTCCTTAATTTTTACTCTGATGAGAGAGAGCTGAGAAATTGGTTTCACTTATTTCAGTATTACTAATTTATGGCAATATATATTTTGTTATCTCACATTTTTGTTATGAATGTCCTTTTACTAAATCTTTCTTGTATTCTTTTGCTTCCAATCATGTTTAATTTGAATTATTAATTTTTTTAACTCAATATTTTGCAATATTTTAAGTAAGAAATTTCTTATTTTTTTACTTCACTAGAATATCTTGTTTTTTACTTTTCCAGGTTTAATATAATCTTAAGAATATTACTTTACATGCGTGCATTTTTTCATGTAATATATATATATATATATAATATATATATATATATATATATATATAGGGGGGGGAGTACCTCCAAAGATTCACTAAAAATGAGCATGCATGATGAAATATGCCCCAAACTTAATAAAAATGAAGTTTTATCTTTGTTATTATTAAGATGAAAGACAAAAGAATTTTTGCTCATTAAATTATATTTTATAATTCTTTTTTTTAGAACCTTTAAAATTTTGGTTAATTTTTCTTTCTTGTATCAACAGGTGACCATAAACCAATGTGGAAAATTTTAGTACCTTTTTGCAGTGATTTGGAAATTCTTGCAAAAATCAAGTAATTGAATTTTGATGAAACTTAAGAGTTATTTACAAATGAATAAAATTATTTTTAAAGGTTTCTTTTTTTTTTTTTTAGAAAATCTCTGTAAAAAAATATTTTCTTTATTACATCTGTTAAATCCAACTTATTTAATTTTATGAAATTTCAAGAAATTCTTTTCTGATGGGCTTAATGTTATAAATAAAAGTCTAATCAGAGTCACCAGTTACTGAAAATCTGCTCTGAATCAGAAAATAAAAAATTCAATAAGACGAGGACATATTTTGATAGCTTTTATGAATAAAATATAATAATGAACACTAATGTCATAATTTTTTTTCAATGAGTAATAAATTTTTACAATAATTAAAAAAAAAAAAAAGAAAAAACAAACTTTAATTAAAATAATTTATAAAGTTTTAAATCTTTTAAATTTTTGTAATAATTTAGTGGTTAGGTGATATTTTTTTAAAGTAAAAACTATATCATAAATAAAAAAGCTTAGTACAATTTAGCAACCTCCAGTATTTTATAAAGAATTTTTTCTGCGTATAAACATGCCAATTTTTATAAATACATACATCATATTATTGGAAAACAAGAGCAGAAACTATAGTGAATTTAAAGCCAAATACCTAAAATATTTTCATTAATTTTTAGGATTATGGGGTAGTAAAAAAAATGATATAGAAAAGGTGCTTGCATTATATTTGCCAAGTAATTTTTATAAATATGTTCCCATAGACTTAAGTTTGGGAATTTTCCCTATCAAAATAAAAAACACCCACTTTTGTTCTAAAAACTGCTTATTTTTATATTTTAAACTAAAAGTAATATTTGTTTCAAATCAGATTAATTAAACTTTATATCAGCTAATCTTTCTCAACATCATGAGGAACCCGTCCATATAAACATATGTCCACAAATCCTTAATTTCTGAGTTATTAAGTTTAAAGAAAGTTTATAGTAGATGGTGCTGTGTTACCATGTAGACTAGATTACATTTGTCACTCTTGTACATTTTTGGCTAGTCTGTCTTCAGCATTTAACATGTGTAGTAGTGAGTTAACTGAGTAGTGTTCTGTTCAACAATGGCAGGATATTCATATCATGAGCAGGCAGATCTGATTTTTACATATGACTGTACAAGTGTTAATCTACATGAGGCTGCACAGCTGTATTCGATTGTATCTCCAGACCAAAAGAAACCAAGTCATCTAACCTTTGCTGCTGTTTATCATAGCATTGCTGAGACAGGATCCGTAGCACCACAAATTATGGATTGCGGAAGACCAAGACTTGCTTCTACACCTGACCACAAAGAACACATTCTACAAAACCTTTTAGACATATGTTTATATGGACATTTTACCTTGTTTTGGTGTCAGGAACCCTTCCCCAATGTTCTTAAAAGTATTGTTGGTACAGCCTATGTAGATAAGTGCACATTGAGTGATAGTGGTAAGTAATAAAACAATACTCAACCTACAATATAACAGCTAATATATCTATAAAATCCTCATAATCTGTCATATAGATGACTGACCATGACTACCAGGTCTTTGTATGCTGATGCTTGCTGTCATCATGTGGTCAGCACTGGTCTGTTTGGTAATATGGGGATTTATATCCTACTTGACTAACTCAAGTTGTAATACAAATAATATACTAACTGAAACCACCGAGGTGAAAAATACCTATACTCTTTTGAAACATATTTACTGTGTGTTTCAATTATTTTTTGGAAAGTTTAAAGAAAATAACATGCCAAGTGTGTAAAATTCTTCCTCAACTAAAGTTTGAGAAATCTATATTTTATTTTTTAAATGGTGTGCTTTTTTAAGTGGTGTACTTAAAATGTATAGGATGTGTGTTGGTGGTGCAGTGGATATCGGCTCTGAATGAGAAATCGAGGAGCCAAGTTCAAATTCCAGTTGAATTCATTGCATTCACTTACTCGCAAATACCCTTAGGAAAGGTATTAATCCATCTCTTCCTTCCAGTTATGGGTTAAATAACAGGACAGATTGGGTTCTATAGCTTTGGTCAGCAACCAGTCTACTGCAGAAAGCAATGGCAACCTACTGCGGGATAATCTTCTGCCCAGTCAGTCATGTCTCGAAAGAGACATGATTGCCCAAGTGTGTTTCACGTATGACACTTAACTGACTGACTTAAAATGTGGAATAGCATTTGTTTCATTGTGTTGAATTCAACAAGTTTTCAGCTATAAAACACTATTTCTACACATATTTACCACCATTAGCTATGAATTTTTGCCAGCATTTTGTATGCCATGCTCAAAACATGGCTTGCAACATATATCACTCTCACCACAACCTACTCCCAAATGTGATTACACCCATGCCTCTGTAAATATCACTTAATACCAGTAGGTGCAAATTTTTTCTACAGAGTAATTCAATGGTACATCTTTTGATTCAGATGCATTTTCATTGCCAGACTGCAATTCATGAAAGGTAAAAAAATATTACATTTATGTAAAACTTCAACCTTTTACAAAATTGTTTTTATATTTGCCAACTGAAGTCTTTTGCTTTACATGTATATCAGGAAGAATCCCTAAAGGATTGGCAAGATTTTAATATTTTTCTCTTGTCTTATAAATGACCTTAATCTCCCACAACGCATTCAAATGATTTCCTCACTCAAATGTTATGCAGTCATAAAATATATATATATATATATATATATATATATATTCCTCACATGTTATGTGAAGATAAAAATATACACATGTAAAATTTGTAAAAAAAAAAAAAAAAATTAAAAATGTATAATTCTTATAAATGTCTGTTATAGGAGAATTATTTGGTGATTGAATTTGTAAAAATCAATTTTAATATTAACAGAACAATACCTAAAAGATAAAAAATATTATTAAAATACTTAGTATTTAAAAAGAAAAAAATCCAATCCTATTTGCATGTGTATGTGGAAATAGAAAATTGATTTTCTTGTGATTGTAGAAATGATTTAAATCATCTCTTCTTTTATAAATAAGATGTATAACTTAAGATTAAAAATGTAATTATTAATGTGTTGGCTGATATTTCTTTAATATTATTTCTGTTGCTTTTAATTCGAAGACTGTCATTCTATGGTCATTAGTAAGCAGCAAGATTTGAACTGTTACTTCGTTTTCTTGTGAAATCTGCCTGTCTGGTACAACCATTTTAACAATTAAGCTATGAAGACCACCTTTAAACCCCCATTAGTAAAATGGTTACATGAACACACCACAAAATGTTTTTTCTTAATGTTAAATAAAAAATTTTCATCATTTTTCAAGTAACCATCAAGATACATCAGTCAAGTAACTGAAAGGAATTTCTAGTTTTAGATATACTGTTTAATTTAGTTTTAGCCATACTATTTGTCTCATTTCATACTATTTTATTTCATTGACTTACACACAAATATCCTTAGAAAAAGTATGAATCCATTTTTTCTCTCTCCATTTATGGGTTGAATAGCAAGGTAAAATGGTAACCTACTGAGGAAAAAATTTCTATCATATCTTGAAAGAGACATGATCACCCAAGTGTGTATCACATATGAAAATTGACTGATTTCTGTGAATTACAAGTTTTATTTGTTTACTGATAATAAAAATTATTTTTGCACATTTAACCTTTTGAAACTTCAAACATTTTTTTAATATTAGATTTTTAATTTATTTTTTTAAATAAAATTTATTTTGCTTTTTTATAAAGAAAAAAACAAACAGGTAAAATGCTCAAGATACACACATACAAACATATTGACTTACACATAACTCTTCAGCAATGAATTGAATTCTTGTGGTGACTAGTGTGTATACACCGCTTATATTTAATACGCTAAAATTTTCCTTCTCTGATGTCATGCGCCTATGGCTTAGTGATTCCGACTGACACCAATTCGGTCAAGAAGCAAGTGGATATCTAGCCACACTGATAAGCTGTGATACAGCAAAACAGGCTTGTATGTGGATGACGACGATATATATATGTGTGTGTGTGTGTGTGTGTGTGTGTGTGTATATCTTGAATGTTTTACCTGTTTGTTTTTTCTTTATAATATATATATATATATATATATATATATATATATATATATACATATACAAAAAGTTAAGATTTTTTAAGTGGTGTGCTTAAAAATCCTATGGTACAAATGCCCCACAATACTAATAAAAAATTAAGGCCTAATAGGTAAGACAGTTGTTTCCACACAGGCAAATTTCTTGAGAAAAAAAAGATTTGGGTTTAAATATCACAAGAGATACTTAGTAGTGATCATAGAAAAATTGTCTGAAAGTTATGATTCAAAAGCAAATGAAATTAAGAAAAAATACTAAAAAAATTAATCATCTTTGACAATGTTTCATCTAATAAAAATTTCAAGATAATATTATTGTTAAAATATTAGTCATGTCAAGGCAATCTTTTGTAAAAATTTAATTTTCAAAAATTCCCATTTTGTTATAGTAAATTAGTTAAAAATTAATTAAATTTTCTCATCAAACAAACACAATTAACCAAAGCAGATTATAGGCTAAAATTTAATGTAGAAAAATGTCACTGGTTTTCAGCTATCTTGTTATAATTTGGTTGCAAATGAGAACTGATTGGGTGTAATAAAACGAAAAGATTCCAAGAATCCATGATTAGAGTTAATGTTTAAAATGCACTGCAATTGAAACCCTTGACATGGAAGAAAAATAGGCTAAAAGAATAATTATTTTTATAATGACTCTACTCACACCATATTTGCAATACCAAAGCATTTATCACAAAAATCCTTAAGTCTAAAAAGAAAAATATTGCTTGCTGATATGTTCAGTTGTTTAACAATCTGATTAAAAAACAAATACACATGTAGCCAAAGGAAAAAGAGTAACAATTGTTGTAGAATATTTGCTTGGAATCAAAAGTAAATATATTTTAAAAAAATACTACTGACTGAATGCCAAAAAATGTTCCAGTCACTCATAAGCCAAGAGCAGAAATAACAGTAGCCCTATCCTCACTGGTAATTGGGGAACCCCAATGTGGTGCAATGGTTAGCAAGCTTGTCTTGCTAGAACCAGTTACAACTGAGTAGTGACTTCAATCCTCACTGGGTACCCCACACATTCGGCCTTGTGCCACATCTAAGCAGCGCTTAGAAAATCATCTATCTTCACTGGTAATTGACCCTTGATCAAATCTGATCTAATTCCGTCTTAAAGTGAATTGGCCAGAAACAGCTACTGAGTAACAAATGATTGGCTCAGCAGTTTCAGGATACAAAATAAAAAGTTAAAATCATAGATGAGTCATGGAAGAAGAGGAGGAGGAAAAATAAAACATCCCATCATCACTATGATCATTGTCACATGGAGACCAACAATCAACAGGAGTGCTGATCTCAATATTAACAGTATCTTGTTCAAGTAAATTAATGTTGTTCTCAGGTGACCCGTCATTAGGTGTTAGTGTGGACAATGACAAATCTTCCACACTGCCATTATTGGCAAACCGTACTCTCTTGGATTCTGACTCCAAGGTTACCTCTGTGAAATTACTTTGACTGGTGGAGGTGGGAGAATGTTCACTTAATGGAGTTATTGTACTACTGGATAAAACCAGGGAGTTTCCAGAATAGTTTGATGCCTCTGAACCAGTTACAATATAATCTGGATGTGGCTCACTTGGAGGATCACTTAAGGATCCCAATTGTTCGTAATAATGTTTTGACACATTACTATAAAGATGTGAAGAATCTAGACTGAATTCATCTGAATTTGACAATGGATATTCTGTAGGCTTGTCATACAAACTACTGTTTGAAGACATATTGTTTGGAATATCATAAATGTTTTGAGTTGTGTTATCAGCTTTATCAACATAACTTTTTTTTGAAGACGTCCTTTTAGCTGGAATTACATCTGGTTTGTCATAGATATTTTTATTCTTGAAGTCGTCTGCAGTGGAATCTGATGAGTCTCCCATGTTTTCATAGACATGCTTCATTTTGGTGGGGAGCTTTTCATAACCATACACACTGACAAGATCAACAGATGCTGTACTTGTGCTTTCTTTTGCAGTGTGTTTGTTGATTTTTGTGCGCGTATCACAGGAAACAAGGTTTCCATTACATATAACTTTGTCGCCTATAGAAGGTGCAGAAATGGAAATGGTTGAAGTCTGGAAACCTGTATCAGTCTCCTCATCTGTTGGGTCAGATTGGTTTCTCTGGCCTGGCCCAGGGTCTATATCCAACTCACTCATCCTATCAAATTGAAAACCACGGTTATTTATGCCATTTAACGGCTCAGTCCTGCTTGTACCGTAGTAATCTCTTCTACCAAGTTTCAGTTCTTCGGAATGGTACAGTGACTGATCTCGGTTCAAGTTATGGAGCAGTCGTCGTGTTCTTTGTTCCCTGAAACAAAAAATAAAATTAAATTCTAACTTGAGTAGTTACTGCAATGGGAATGGAAAAATATTTCAGACAGTTTTTAACCTTATTATAAAGCAATTAGAGTTCAATAGTTATTTAGATCTAATTATTTCCATCACATTGGCTCAACTTAATATGAAACAAAGTTATGTTATTGGAGTATTGTTCCACAACATCTAAATCTTTGATGTAGATATTTCAGATGAAAATGAAGAGGAATATCTGCAGACAAGATTGAACTTGTATATCATACATTGGGATTCATTTTTTTTATCAATATCATCTTTCACTTACTAGTTTACCATATCTTTCATGATCAGGAAAGTTTCTCATCTCCTCATTTAACTCCCGACTTCAACTCCAAGCTTATTTTACACTATATTTGCAGTCAAAGTAAAAAAATCGTGTTTCGGGATTCTTAGATGAAGCTTTAACAGTAAGTTTCTTCTTTAGCATAACTGACATTCTCCTTATCAGAGACATTAAAAGTGAGACTTTTAGGATTTTAAAATGAATATGTATTAGAATGTGGGGAGCACTGTTGATGCCAGAAATGTTAGGTTTATGTGTTTTGGGTAAGCCATATAATATGGGTATTAGTCTAAACTGCGTCTAGAGATTATATACAAGTTATGAATTGGTATAAAGAGTTGCATCTTTAATGTTAAAAGTCCTATTATGATGTTGTTTAGCTTCTACTCAATATTATTAACGTAGATATATATAGTGATAGAGAAAACTATTGTGTTTGGTTGGAAAAAATTTTAGTAAGTGAACAGACTAATTTGACTGTCAGTAGTTTATTTGCAACTATTTATTTTGATACTTTTACATTATTATACCTTCTAAAACTAATGTAAAAAAAAATTACTTTAAAAATAAGATATATTAACAAAAATTAATAAGAACCTCCTAAAATTTATTGCACAAATGCTCCTTTCTTTTCAATAACTCTTAGCAGCCTATTGTCAACATCTGATGTTAGATTTGCAATTTTAGTGGCTGGTAAGTTGTTTGCAGCAACTTTGTCTGCCTTCCAGAAGTTACACTTGCTGTTGAATTGCCTTCTGTTAGAATAAATATCTCTCTCGAGGATGCTCTACAGGTTCTAAATGGGATTTGAGTCAAAGCTATCTCAAGGCTAGTCCATAAGAGAATCTTCAACAAATCCCTTTTATTTCAACCAGGATTTAGTAAACTTTGATGCATGACTTGGTGCATTGTCTTGCATAAAGATCATAGATCTACGCTTGGCTAAAGACTGGTTATCAAGCCGTCCAAAGAAATATTGCTCTAGAAAAATCACAGTAACTTTTGGAATTCATTTTAACCCCATCTTTCAATTTAAAAGGACCGACGAGCTCATTACTAATAATCTCAGTCCATATCATGATCCCACCGCTGCCTTGTTGGCATTTAAAAAATTTTCTTGAGTTATGTTGCTTGCAAACCCATCCTCGGGTCCATCAAGGATGATCCTTGATTTGTTTGTAAAAAGCACTTTACTGAAATCAGTTTTTGTGTACTTTTTTGCTCACTGCAATCTTCTTTCCTTATGTTTTTTTGTTCAAATGGGTTTCTTTATTTGATTTTTTACATCAGCAAACTTCCTTAATGCTTTACACCTTGTTTCCCTTGACACCACAGGAGCTCCAGACGGCCTCAAATATGAACGCACTTGACGCATTTGGGTTTCTTATTAATTCTCTTCGGATATGTGAGAAGATCTCACTTTGCTAAATTCCTGAATTCAGCCTGAGACTTTTTTCCTTGGTTGAATTCCCATTTGACATATTTTCTTGATTGTTTGATGATCCCTTTTCAAATCCTTAGAAATTTGAAGCGAAGACTTTCCTTTGCTAATTTCTTTGATTATATAGTTCTTTTCATTCATTGTTAGTTCTTTTTTAAGAGCTATAATACTAAATTCTAGTTCTTGCAAATAATCTCAACACTGCAAATTGCTATAATTAATGGTAAAATACTAAATATCAATCTGCAATTGAAAATTGGGATTTAATTGCTTTCATAATTACTCGCTATACATAATAGTACAAATTATTTCATTCAATAACACATATCTATAAATTTTACATAAAATATTTGACAATACCTCTTTTGCATGTAATCTCTAAACGCAGTTTAGTGTATGTTTTGTTTTGAATTTTTAATAGTTTCTTGACTGTTATGTCAAATTTTTGAGTGTCTGTATTTACTGCTTGTTTATTGGTTTTTATGTAAATGTTATCATCATTTACGAGAGATTCTAATTTTTCATTGTAGTTGTTGGTATCCATGTTGACTATTCTGCCTCCTTTATAGGATAGGGCTATGATTACGTTTTTGTATTCATGTTAGTAGGTACAGCATGACCTAAGCCATCCTTATTCTTTTGCTTATAGAAGACCACTGCCAGTTATTTGCTGGTTATACACTCATAGGTTAATAATATTTTTAATTTTTTTAATAAAATAAATTTTCATCTTTTTCAGTTTCCTTAATAATCTCAAGATTACATTGGTGTACCATGGAACATTCTCCTTGTCAGACTGCATTAAGGACGGGGAGATACAAATAGACACTCTAGTGAGAAAAATGTTAAAGTGACCCTTTCTTGATTTTGATTTCTTGTAATAACAGCTTAAAAAAAGGATAAAAAAAATGAACCAAACTACAGAAAAATGTGTGAATTAATGCTGATCATTTCATACATACATTTGGTGCTTAACACAGACGACATAAATGCAGATGATACAGCAGATGAGCAGAACAGTAGCTAAAACCAGTAAAGAAATTTCTGTGGCTCCTGGTCTCCAGTAGTTAGGAATTGTTTTAAGTTTATCTTTGTCAAAAACTGCTTGTAACAGGATTTCCTTTGACAGAACCAAACTGAAAAATGAAAGTAAATATGTTTTAAAATTAGCTGTCTCATGATTTTGACTCACCTTCTCATTACTTGTGTCAATATATGAACTTTAACTAAGCTAACCATAGTCTGGAAATTACCCACCTGACTAGGAGGAATATTTTGTTATACTAAGTCTCCAAATGGGCAGGGACTATGTACCTGGAAAAATGTGCAATTAATCTATATTTTTTTTAATTATTAGTCAATGGCAACAGTGAAATAAAATATAAATTTGTTTGCTAATCATAGGACTAAAGATACATTATAGAATCACATCAACAGATGTTAATATTAATTTGACCACAATATGCAAATATAAATTAATTTGCAGAGGATGTTATATGCTGTTGGAAATTCAATCCTTTAACCCAAACTGAAGGGCTCAATTTGACATCCACAGCTCATAACGAAAATAGACCTTAATTTTGTATAGGTTTATGTACCTACTTTCAAAATAGTATCCCCTAAATAACAGAGTCTTAAAATCTTTTCTAACCAATTAGAAAATAGCCCACTCAGTTTTCACAGCAGCTGTCTCTGAATCACTGAGTGGTTGTAAAGCCAACACCATTTTTATCCATGGAAGGCAGATCTGACTCAGCTGCCATTAATGACAGACCACACAACAAGCAAACTTAACTAGGCTATCAACAGGAACACAAAGGGGCTTCCATCAACAGTCATGCCTTTGTTCCCTGACAAAACTAGTGGCAACAACAGAGATTAATTCTCGAGACTACTGCAATAATTTGTGTTATTTTTCTCACAAAAAAATCTTATTTGACTGCACGTGGATCTTGAGTTTCTCCATATCTGTCTCAACTACAAACTTGTATTACACTCCATATAAATTTTCACTCTTCCATGATTGATTTATGATACCCCAGAACCAGCAAACAATTGAACCTTGCAAATCACAAGAAACTTTTTTCTTGTTAATGCTAAGATTGCCATTACTGGTTTGAACATTAAGCACTTCATGCCCTCAAAGCTACACAGATGGAAGTAGTCAAGCAATTTGAAATAAAGAAAACTTTATCCAAACTTTTTCTCTTTATTCTAAATTTCAATAAACACAGGTTCTCAATCACTGAACAGCAAAACTGTTTCACATTTTCCAACAATTACTACTGCAATACAAAAGATCTCTGACTCTTGAGACAACCCCATTTTGTTTTTATATTAATGCTATGAACAGCTATCAAAAGTAATGAATTATTCCAAATGTAGGTGTGTATATATATATATATATATATATATATATAGAGAGAGAGAGAGAGAGAAAGAAATTAGAAGAAATTTAAACACAAAAATAAAATAATTTACCTCCTCAGTTTTTCCCTGGAAATTTTTGTTCCATTTTTGTCTGTTCCCGAAAGATAGATGGTAGAACTAAAATATAAATAATTATTATTTACTGAAATCATTAAAAAAAAAAAAATTAGAAAAATTATAATTTTGTTTAAAATTTAAATATAATTTGAGATTTTTGCATCTTACCAAAAGCAATGTTCACTTGTGATATTTTGTGACACCATTCGGAAAGATGCTAGTAAACTGAAGAAAATAAAACTAATGCAGAAAACACTAATTTTCCATAAACTGAAAGATATACTGATGACCATATGAAGAAAACTGAAGAAAATAGTAACTGAATTTTTTTTTCATCCACTAGAAAGGTAAAACAGAGAGACCTCTGGATTTAGTCAAAAGCTGAAATAAGAGAGGGCATATTCTAAAAAGACCACCTAAGAGGGATAGATAGATATTTTTACAATCATCGAAAATGAGCAACCACATAAGATAAAATTTTTTACGACTTTTGAATACAAGGGCAGCTGAGCCCCCCACTGCAAGAATTTCAGTCAAAAGATAAAAACTAACTTTTACTATACTAATGACCCAACAGGGAAGGAAAATGATAATTAGAGTTTTGAAAACAAAGAGTCGTCTGGTTGTTGTTCAAAGACTGAGATAAGTGATGAGTCTCCGAGAAGAAGCCAGATAATTTTTTACACCAATTGAATATGAAGCAAGAAGGTCTATATAAATAAAAACATCTCAAATTAAGTGATTGTCTCCTTTTTTGCCATTTGTTGGCAAAAGGGTTGGCGAGAAAAGATCATAAAACAGTGTGAAAAATGACCATATACCAAAGCTCGATAAGAAGAATTTTTTGAGCAGTAATTAGATTTAGTCATTTGGGCTAGACCACACCCTCAAGCAGTGAGGTAAACCAAGAAGGAAGGGGTCCAGATGGAATTTTAGGAAAGTTGGAGAAATGTTCCATGCTCCTCAGGCAGTGTGAGAAGCACTCACACAGGAGAGAAGGAGACAAGGTTGATCAGTTGACCTGCTTGAGCCATCAATAATTGTATTAATAACTTTGTAACCTGTTTGTATTACAACTTTGTAAATATTTTTCTTTTATTCAAGTTTACTTGCTTTTCACTTTGGGCAGTCCAAACCGAGTCATCAATTCCAGATGACCATTCAAACTAAGCCAATCTTGCGATGAATCAACACAAGATGGGCTTGAACCAAAGTGATCAATTCTATGATCAGCTGAGAGGACTGAGCTTAGGTACGGACAGATTAGGTGGACAACAATGTTGGTTGCTTTGACCAAGATAGACCCAGCGTATCAGAGTATCATGACTAACGATTGATCCAGGAGCGAACATTGTAATTTAACTTAGTAAAACCCATGCTCTTATAAAGTCAGTTGTCATACGTGATAGACTCTTACAAGACATGACTGACTAGGAAGAAAATTTTCTCATGGTAGGTTGCCATTACTTTCTGTGGTTGACTGGTTGCCTACCAAGACTATAGAACCTAATCTATCCTAGGGAGAAGAGATGAATTAATACCTTTCCCAATGTGCGTAAGTGAATGAAATCAAACTCGGCTCTGAGCCAATATCCATTGCACCACAACACATATCCTTATGAAGTAACGGGACAAAACTATGTATTGCACGACTCTTCATTGTGAGAGGACCTGTTTGCCTCAAAAAACAAGACTTAAAATCTTGGATTTTACCTGAATTTGAATACTTACCCAGTGGGAAATATAAAACCATCTCAACTCAAAAATCATATTAACAAAAATCTATCTCAGACAAAATAATAAATCTGAATAATAAATCAACCAAAATATATGTGTTAAACACAAAAGTCTGAAATTTATCTGAAATATATGGCAATTCATTTGAATACAATATTCTTAAAGATTTTCAGCTGAAACTATTACAAGATAAAATTATGGACAAGAGCACATGTATAAACTCACCCTCCTAACTGTAGATGTTGTCCTGAGTTGTAATGTTCACCATGTTCCACTCTTTCAATGACAATTTGAATTCCTAAAATAGCAGTCATATCTCTGGAGATGAAAAAAAAAAAAGAAATATTAATGTAGAGTTTCTGACAGATTTGTCAAGAGTCTCAAAAAAAAAAAAAAAATGAACAGTGAAATCCAAATTCTTTTCATTAGAGATATTTAATAAGCTTGCCATAAGTCTCTCATAATGATCCAAATGTAGGACACCTAGTGAGAATCAAACTCAGTTTAATAGTAATAGTCTTCTTATTAAGCTGGCTAATTGCTCTGTTATTTACTAAACTTACTTTAAACCTCAAAGGTTTGTCTGCTAACTGATCCACTGGAATAAGGGTGGAAAGATTCTTCTTCTATGTGCCCTGTCCCTTCAGGACGTAGGCAATCATGGCTTTCCACAATTCCCTATCCCTGGTGAATCTGAGCACGCCTTTTCCTGTTACACCATGCAACTCTCGTTTCATCATCATCCTGATTAGGCCGTTCAAATATGTTATCAGTTGCTTTCCCATCTCTTTTTCCCTCTATCCGTCCTGTTAGTATCATGTTCTCCAAGCCCTCCTTCCTCATTGCATGACCCAGGAACTTCAGCTGTCTCTTCCTGATGGTCAGTATTATTTTCCTTTTCATTTCCATCATTTCCAAAACCTCATCATTGCTCACATGCTCGATCCATGATATTCGCAGCATCCTTCTGTTGAACCACATTTCAGTTGCTTCAAGTTTTTCCTTCATCTTTGATGATATTGTCCAGCTTCTTAATACTTTACTCAACTTCTGGAATGCTTCCTTCGCCATGCCAATTCGCCTTCGGATCTCTGTGTTGCACTTTCTGTCTTCTGTTATAACACTTCCCAGGTATTTAAACTTTTGTACATTGCTTGATTCTAGTATCCCCGACCTGTATTTGGCATATTGGGCTGCCCTTTTTACTGATGGTCATGCATTCCATTTTCTTGCAGTTTATTTGTAGTCCTTTCTTGTTACTTTTTTCAGCTACCTTCTGTAGGAGGTCTTGTAGTTTAAATTATATGAAACTAACAACTGAAAAGTCAAATCGACATGAGACATGGTAAACTCAACAATTTTATTCAAACTGCTGTTGGATTTGTTTTACTTCCAGTATTCTCTAATGAAACCAGAAATGTTTGCACTCATCATCAACATTATTAATGTTGTTATAAATGCAAACCATTTGACTATGGCAAGGCATAATTTTCTCAAAATTTAATGCTCACATACAAAGCATAACAATGGAAATAAGTCCTAGTACAATTTATTAATTTTGCCAGTTATTTACTAACAATTACAATTGTTACATCTTTTTTTATTAATCAGTTATAAAAGGTGTTTCATAATAAAACTGATTTTTGGCGAAAGGGGGCAGCTGGATGTTTTGTTCTGTTCTGAGAGAAAAAAGTATGTATACTACTTGTCATGCCTCTGATTCTTTAACTCAAACAGAAGAGCTCACCTTACTCAAGTTCATTAAGTATTTACACTATTTACATCTTTCTTGCCATTTGTTCATTCAGCATGTCATGCATTGTTTTCCTGTCCCCCTAGCCCTCAATCTATCCTGTGAGTATCAGATTTTCCTAACTCTCCTTCCTCATTATGTGCATCAGGAATTTCAGTTGTCTCTTTCTGATGTTAAATATATGTTTTCTTTTTGTTTCCATTTTCTCTAAAACCTCATTGTTAATCATGTTTAGTCCATGGTATCCTCAGCATCCTTCTGTAGAACATTTCTGTTGCTTCAAGTCTATTGTACATATAGATTTTCAGTACTCATTACTTTTATTCACACCCCATATTATTTATTTGAATACATTTAAATTGCATAATATATTCATTAGTGAGACATAGCAAAAAGAAAAACAAGATCTCTAGGCCATAATCAAAGCAAAACAGTTTGACTTTTCACATTTTACCATCAAACTAAAAGATCATTGATAAAAAATTACATTGATCTGAAAATTACAAATATTTTATGACAATGATTTATTTAATTACAGCAATATTGTTTATATAAACACACGTAAAAATGATTTGGATTATTTTGATGACAAAAGAAATAAAGACTTACTTTTCAAACATCACTTTGTTTTCTTCCACTAGTTGTTTAGACAAACTAGTTGAAATCATGTAGACATTCAAATTTTTATTGAACACCAGCTGAAAAAGAATTTAAAAGTCAAATAATAGGGGCATTCATTATTTTTTCTTTTTCAAATAATTTCTGAATTGTCTAAATTTATGAATATTCTTTGCTAAAAATCAAAAAGAAAATTTAAATTTGTGAAATATTGATAATAGACCCAGCAAACTGAACAGAAAATATATACCCCTCTTCAAACTGCTCATTAATGTGAAGAACTGCTACAAAAGTAATGTCTTCTATTTTATCATGTTGGTCCAGTAGAGGATGAACTTTCTCACTAATAGTTTGGGGGGGGGGTGCCTTTTTACAGTAGTACTCTTGCAAAATGTTATCTGACATGAAAGAAGATGTGTGTTATTGAATCACTCCATGTAGAAAGAATTACACTCATTGACATTCATCAATGCTTGCTAAACATTTATGGAAATCAAAGAGAGGACATGAGCATAGTTAGGCAGCAGCTAAAGTGTTTCAGCAATGTCAACAATGATGTGTGACAAACCATGTTCCAAATTCATCACTGGCAAAAATGCATAGAAAATGGTAACTACATGGAAAAATAATAATTTTTTTTTTTAGGTAAGAATTTGTTCCATCCAACAGTGTTATTGTTCTTCTGTATCTGTATTTCCATATAACACCCCAATGGACAGTCCGAACAATTTCTCCAGCGGCCGTTCTCCATGCTGTGATATTGCCAGGAGTTTGTTGAAAAAGTCGGAGCCTCAAGCTGGGGGTACAAGATTGAACTATAAGGAACAAACTTCCACAACTTGGATGAGTTGAAACGATGCTTTATTTCGTTTAGAGTTAGCCTTTTCGGTTGGGGCAGATGAATGTGATACACAGCTCTAATTCTAATTAATGGAGATCAAATCTGAACTGACCAAAACAAGACAAATGGAGTTTCTACTCACTCAACTAACTAACTTAACTCAACTCAACTCATTCACTTGATCTGACTCATCAGCTCGGAAATATCACCTGTATTTATTCAAAATTAATCCGGAAATGCTTTAGACCACCTGGTGATAAGCATTGGCGACTGTAAGTCCGAAATTTCAGGGTACTTAAATTTTCCTTCTTTTGATGTGTAAACATCCTGCAGACACCCAGTCTGGACATATCCTTATTATTTTTTGCAGGATTTTTTTAATCTTTTTATCTTAATAAAGCTTCCGCCGGAAAATTCTTAATGTGTGGTCAAGATACAGTAAAGACAGATTTTGACCTGGTCATTCAAAAACCTATTTCCTGAACTTTATCTTTTATCACATTAAATCACTGAGTCAATATTTGTCGGAAGACTGGTGGGATTTAACACAGTAATCTGATACCCTTTTCTCTTCTACAATTTTCCTTATAAAAGAAAAAGCGTTTATTTATTCCTCTTCTTTTTCACTTTTGTTAAACGAAACACGTTTTTAAACTATTTTCTATTCTTAACCATTTTCTATTTTAATCTATTATAATAAAATACATATTTTACAAAGCACCTTAATATACGCCTAGTTATCGTGTCACATCCACTTAAATAGTGAGCATTACTTTCAAAGTGTCCTTCATAATTCTATAATCAGTCAAGTTATACTGAAGTTTTGATCAGTCTAAATATTAAAAGTTGATCTAAAAAAAAAATCTTATATTTCAGTTATTTTCTTTAATTTATAAAAAGTTTAGCCATTTTTATGATGAAAATTGTAGGGTACAGGTGGGGCAAATATGGCATCTCCCAAAAGAAGATGTTTGAAATTTTTTTTCACCCCAAGTAAACCACTACAATTCAAGGGATTACTGAGAAGGAAAGAAACAGAGAGGGCAAACAGTAGAACTCAAGTAGACAGAAAATGACACTCAGCATTGCCTTTACATTTTTGAAGCCAGAAGGGATTCCACAAGTGAGAAGAGTGGGAGAAGGAACTATTAGCATAGAACTTACAACTAGCAATTTCAACAATGAAACCTAGCTGCCAATCTAGTACTGCACTCAAACTTGTGAAGTCAAAGTATCAAAGAGAAAACCTTATCAAAACCATTACTGTGAAAATGTTTATAGAAAAGGCACAGGGAAGCTATGTTACAGTGGTAGGAATGTGACTGAAGCCAAGATGCCAAGTCAGGACTGATAATGTTACAGTTTCTTCTTTGTACTTTGTCAAGAACCTCTGGATATATAGCAGAAGCTATATGAGGCAGCAATATTAAATGCATGGATGAAGGGTAGGCTTATAGATGTGCAAGACAAATTCTATTGGAAAAACTGTCTAGTGTGATATAGTGAACCAATGTTCTTAAAACAGCAGACTTAGCAATTGATTCAGAATAATCAGTGAAAAGTGTGAGATAAAGAAGGCTTACTCCTGATAAAGAAGTGTGTGCCGAGTGTCCCTCAAGGAAATTTCTAGCACTTAATGTTCTATTGCTATACAAATACCCATACTAACTATAAGAACGATAAGTCCTTGCCATGGCCAGAGGAGCATGGTCAGGGATTAGAAACAACACAGGACATACAATGTCTATGCACTTCCCCTCTTGATAATTCTTTCCTAATTTCTGACTAAAGATAAAATTAGAGTGTGAGTATCCCATGAAAAAATATTTGTCGATACTTACCCTGACAGTCGCTAAAGAAGAGAGTGGTGGTTGTCCCTTGTCTGTGGCTTTCACCAGAAATTCCAAGTTATTTTTTTCATTCTGTGGGGGTAAAGGTTTCTTCAACACTAAGTTTCCTGTTTTATTGTCTATTATTACAAATTCTGAAACACTGTTTGCAAAAGAGAAATATAATCAATATTTAAGTATTCAAATATCAATATCTCAAGAAACACTGGAATGAAATTAAAATTTATACTGTTGTATTTCGAACATCATTTCCTCAAACTAAACAAATATATTCAACAAGAAAAAAACTGTAAAAAATTTTCAAATTCATTTTTAAAATTTAAAAATAGCATTCCAGATAATTTGTATATTCTAGCCATATATTAAAATATTACAAAACATAAAAATAATGGCTTATCAATTTACAAATTAATAATCTTGATAATAAAACTGTTTTCCTTTCATAGACAAACTTACAAGTTTTCTTCTGCCTTGGTGCTCCACAATATTAAAGTTGTGCCAGACTTAAGGTGTTCTTCATAAAAAAATATTCCTTGTGAAAAAATGATACTACCTCTTATATTTTGTTACTATTTATCGATTACTTGTATTAATTACATAAATATATAATTATATATTTTGTAATGTCCTGATCATGAAAAAAGAAACAAAATTTGGCAATAATTAAGAATTACAAAAAATTCATCTAGGTTATATTGAAGACTCCTGAAAAAAATTTTTTTTTCTTCTTGTTTTATTTTTCTTTAAGAGAAAGAAAGAAATGCTTACTTTGATAACAGTTTAGTTTCTTTTGAAATTGTCTTAATTGATCAAAATGCTAAATTTGAATAAGTTATTAATATTTCTCATTGATCAGATATAACAAAATATTTATTGATTAAGATATTTTTCTATAAACAAGAGAAAAAGATTGCAAACTTAATTTAAAAAACAAATCCAAATCAAAACTGACCTGAAACTTCCCGGAATAACAAAAAATGTCTCATTGTTTGGAGGTAAACCATCTCTGTCAGTCACCTGAAAATTGTATGTGATTGAAACAGTTACAATATCTCAATGAAATTGATATTATAAAACTGTATTTAATTGAAATGTTTATTAAAAAACTATGTCATTATAAAAGCAAATTGATGATAATTAGCAAGATCCTTGCCTTATATTGCACCCATAAATTTCAGATGATAGGAATTTGTTATTGCAGTTCTATAACTTAATAATAAACAATAGAGTTAATCCATTAAAGTATCAAACTGCTGAATTATGACAAACTTTATTTAAAAAAAATAAATAAAAAGTCATGCCACAATGCAGTCTGCAATTTTGAATTCAATGAACTTAAAAATAATTCAATTGGGGGGGGGGGGGATTTATAGAAAATTCCAAATAAAATCAATTATTCTTTGAAACTTAGGTTGTAGTGTGTAAAAAAAACGTGTATATTCTATATTGATGAAAATGCTTACAGGAATTATCTTTTATCAGGAAGTGCATGAACTTTCTAGTCAGCTGACAAAACAGAAATAAATGGAAAGTCAAACTTACACTAATTTTTCCGATGATATGACCAGCAGGCATTTTTGAAGAAATGAGAAAAGTATATTCCAATTGACCAAATGTTGGTGTGTGATCATTTACATCTTGAACATGAACAAACAATGTGATATTGGCACTCACCTGTAATAATAATGATATTAATAATATGATCAATGAATGGCTGTGATAAGAAAATGATGAACACAACTAAAGCAGTCATACAAGTTCAGAAAAACATGATTTTATGCCTTGCAAAACACACCCACTTGTCAGGTTTTGTTGCTTACATTATTTTACAGGTCTTTTCAACTATTTTAGCATTGAATGTTTTTATTGCTTATAACATTTTATTATTAATTTATTTAATGAAATATTAAATAATCTTGACATTAATTTAACTGATTTTTATTTAATATATCTTTATGTGTGCCATAAAAACATGATAGAAATATTTAAGTATTTTTGCATTTGTTTTAATATAATTTTTGTGCATGAGTAATCAAGGATTTTATCTGTACAATGTTACATGTAACTTTTCACAAAAGTTGAAGAATAGATTGGCCAAAATATTCTGTTACAAATATGAATAATTCCTCTGCCTAAGCAAAATTTGAAATAATTATAATTATTTTATGACAATATGATGTACACAATCCAATATATCTTCAATAATCTAGCCAAAACTTACCATTACCATATATAAAAACAAACGATGAGCATTTACTGAAAGATAGAGATGATTTTTACTTACTGTGTCTGTGAAGGCTAAAATTTTAATTTCATATCCAGTAACTGATTCATAATCGAGGGGTCCATCCACAAACACCTCACCCCTAAAAAAGAAGAAAAATATAGAAATGTGCAGTATTTTAGAGGTATTAGATAAACCTCTATATTCATAAAGAAAAATGTAGTTATCCTGAAAATTTAATAGTTAAAATAGCAGGTATTATGACATTGTTAAGCAAACTTAATACAGTAGATAAATTTTCTTTTTTTAAAACTTCAGTTTATTTACATTTTCCAACCAATTTTTTTTTTCATAAAGTTGTGTACAAATTGATTTTTTGAGGATGTATCTTTTTATAGTAAATATGCTTATTTGAAATGTTTGTAGAAATGAACATGTTTCTGATATGGAGAATGCCATAACTTAAAGTTTTTCAGAATAAAAGGAAATACAAGATAATTGACTGTGATAAGCTGGCATATAGTTTCAGTTACAGATGGGCATTTTAATCTCTGGCCACTTTGCTTGTCTCTTTGCCTCTGAAATCTTTACATGTCAACTATTTTTAATTATTCAATTTGGAAAATTTAAAACATGTCTAAAATGATGATCAAAATATAATTATATAAAACTAGAATACTCCATGAAAAAGTCAGATATAATGTCTACAACAAGATAGAAAATTTGTAGATATCATATAAAAAAATCACAAAATATGAAGAGAGAGTTTTCAATCAACATCTGCTGGTTTGAGTAAATTCAAAAGCCTCCAAATTTTTCTTTAAAAAGAGATAAATAAAATACTTTGTGACAGACTATAGTTAGTAAATTCAAAAATACTAGCTCATTAATACACATCTACACCAAGTGGCTTTGTGACTCTAAAGAGTTAAGCAAAGTATGTAGAGATCAAAAGGTTAAAAATAAATTGAATATGCTTATACTTCTATTTTACCTGTAAATAATGATATTTACTGAATATATGAATTTTTTCTATATCAGATTTCCACAAACAATTCAAATAAGACTGATTATGAAAAAAGATACATCCAAAGAATATCAATTCAAACAATTTCACTTACACAAATTTACAAAAAACAAATTTGACCACTTATTATAAAAATTATTGACTACATGAATTTTGTTTATGAATAATTACTAACACTGCTTTAAGAGGACATAAGAAATAGTAGTGCTAGAAGACCTTGCTTTACAAGATGCTTCAGTATTTATTACCATTGCTAGAAAATGGAAAAGCCACAAATAGCAGGATAGACTAGGCTCCCTAGCTTTGGATGAAACCAGTCTAGAAGCAATACATTGAATTCAAAAACATAGAGAAGTCAAGAGGAAATCTATCTTTCCAGAGAAGTCATAAAAATTTACAGATAATAAAGAAAAGGAGACTGGAGAGCTACAATCCCCTACACTCTGAAGGCATTTAGGAAAAGAAATCCAAGAAAAAAAAAAAGAAAAAAAAAACTAATATAGTCTTCAATTATTTTCCATGTCAAGCACTTAAAAAAAAATGGAAAAACTTTGAAAAATACATTTTTTTTTGTTTAACATTAGGAAATAGCAGAAATCTTCAATAATTTATTTTAAGCTTATAAAAAATAATAATATATTCAATTTAGATAATTTAGTTTAATACATTAGATTCAGGATATGGGAAGTCATTTCTCTCTATAAGTATTTTTTTCTGTTTATAACAGTAATTATTACTTTCTAGAAATAATCCCAGCTGTTAACAATAATAATAATGTTGGGATAATTTTATTCTACTCTTAAAAATTCAGTCAGTCAGTTAAGTGCCATATGTGATACACTCTTGGGTGATCATGTCTCAAAAGAGACATGACTGACTGGGCAGAGGATTATCCCACAGTAGGTTACCATTGCTTTCTGCAATAGACTGTTTGCCAACCAAGGCTATAGAACCGAATCTGTCCTGTTATTTAACCCATAACTAAAGGGAAGGGACGGATTAATACCTTTCCCAAGGGTATTTGCGTGTAAGTGAATACAAGAAATTCAACTGGAATTCAAACTCGGCTCCCCAATTTCTCGCTCCAAGCCAATATCCACTGCACCACAATGCACATCCCAACTTAAAAATTACTTTTTTTAAAAAACAAACACATTGGATCTAAAGGATAGTGCTTGTTGAAGTTTTTTTTTTTGACATTATTAATACAAAAATATTTTAAAAAGTCAGATTAAAGAGGTTAAGGAAAAAATATTTTCTTACATTCTCATTATTTTTATGGGAACTGGAAATTTTGTCCTGAGTTTAATGAATGTCATACCCCATCTTTCATCCTGTGAGAAAAAAAGAAAATGAATTTTAAAATAAAAGAAAAAGGAAAAGAATGTATATTTTCTAAAATAAGTGAAAATTAATTTCAACTTCACATTAATCAAAAATTGCCTCAAGATTATAAAACTAAAACCATTGGAAATATCATCTGCATGAATTGAAAACTTGTTAGATTTGAACCTAAATCATATTAAAAGAATAAAAGGATAATCTGAGGGAATACTTTGACATTTAAATGTATAATCAAAAAAATTGTGTAATAGCCAGTGATCTACACTCATAATGGTGGTAGTAGTAATAAAAAACAATCTATGGGTGATAACAGCCAATACTATATTCACATGGAGAATGGAGTGAGGGAGACAATGAGAGATCACACAAGATTTATTTCAAATCATCTGGGCCTAAAAAAGGAGAAGGTTTTTCTTTATCTGAACTAAATAAAGGGAAACGTTTATTTTCTTCAAACATCTGGGCCAAATAAGAGAGATAATTTATTTCAAATTATCTGGACCAAATAGAAAATAAGGTTATTTCAAGGCATCTAGATCAATTAAGAGACATGGTTACATCAAATCATCTGGACCAAATAAGCAACAAGATATTTCAAATCATCTGGGCTAAATAAACAAGGTTTCTTTTCTTCAAATTATCTGAGCTAAATAAATGACAAGATTTTCTTTCTTCAAATCATCTTGCCCAATTAGGAGAGATTATTTATTTCAAGTCATTTGAGCTAAATATGAGACAAGGTTTATTTTGAATCATCAAAACACTTCCCAAAACATGAAATGATGATGAAAATTGATTGTTTTTTAGCATGAATGCTTGCTGAAGACTTCAATATATCGCCAAACATACATCAGTACCTGTCAATGTTTCTTAGGTCAAGTGATTCATCAACATGACAGAAGTACTCTTAGGTTTTTAGACAAGACATTTTACTAAATATGTGTCCTTTGATCCTGCCATGTTATATTTTTTTTCAAACACATGAACATAAGATGAGAGAGAATTATACTTTAATAAATTATTTAACATCTAATATTAAATAACTTCAAAATCTGAATTTATGTCTAAATTATAGGGGAAATTTAGAGTTTATTTAAATCAAAACTGAAATTACTTACATCAAAAAGTGTTTTCAGATCAGTCAGTCTTGTTTTGATGAGTGTGTTCTCATCAACATAAATATGATGTACAATCCTGGTATTATCACTTTTACTTGCATTTTTGGCTACAATCATCACAGGCACCTTTGTACAGCGACTGTCAAACAAAAATTTAACATTAATTTTGAGAAAAATGCTAATCAAAACTATTTGATATTATGAGCAAACAAATTACATGTGATGATAGTTATATTTTATCGTGTCATAATGAGAAGCTTTATACTGGGTTCATTGTTTTTTGTAGAATATTGGTTGGTTCCATGACTGAAGAAGATTTAACAAAGTGTTTTGTTGGACTGATTTGTCACTGTAGAACTTTGGTACCCATGACTCGGTTTAATATAATTCAATTTTTGTCGGTTGTATTTAGTACTACTACATACCTCACAATTCATATCAACATGTTTATCTTGGTTGTTATACTCCCATTACCATTGTACCCTCTTCAGATGTCTATTGTTAATGCCTAAAGGATAAAAGGTACAATGGCTGAAATGTTGGGAGTGTAACAACCAAGAAGAGCAAACTGATCCGAATAGGTATATAATAATGATAATTTCTCATCTCAAAAACTTCATCATAAACTGAATTTACATTTTTGTTTTCTGAAAAGCCTAAGCATATTTTTTTCCATTAGAAAAACTAAAACTACTTACTGAAAGGAAGGATCACCAAAATAATCACAAGCCTGGAGAAAGAATTTGTAGGAAGTGGCTGGTCTTAGAAAAGTATTTGCAAATATCCTGCCACTGATATCTTCTATATAAATGGGGGATGGTTTTCCTCCCCACTGAACTAGATCTGTGAGGCCATATCGGAGTTCTGCATTCTTTCCTATGTCAGCATCTGTTGCAGTGACCTAAAGAAGGAAAAGTATTAGAGATGAAAATAAAACAAAAAGAATTTATCTCAGTGTTGTAAGGTTCATATTCACTGATTCCTTCCCAACATTTATCCTAAGACAGATAAAACAATTGACTACCTAGTTATTAAATAGTCTTTCAAGTTTGTTCAGTGTATGTATATACTGATATAATAATCTTAAATTTTGTTTATCTTCATAAAACAGATGTGTATCTACAGTAATCTTTATTATTATTATTATTTTTATTTTGAGTTATATTTTTACTTTCACCTCATCAGTTGTCAGTTTTTGTAATGCACTGTCTTATTAAGAGTATTTTTAAATTGTAAACCAATGAAAACTAAAAACTGGATAAATATAAGGGTTTCTGCCTTCCTTGCAGCATCTACCAGCAATATACATAGAATAGCTGTTATTTTATTGATACAAATATTATGAGAGTGTATCAAATATATATACAGGTTTCAAAATAAGAGATGCATTAACAATACTTCATATTTATATTATATATTCTCTTTGGGCATTAACATAGGCCTGCACATTTGCACGTATATGATTATATAGGTGGTGAATACCATTCTGCAATATATTATTTGATACCTCTTTCACCTGCTAAAGCAATACAACAAAAATTGTAGGTGAAAAAAATTGAATGAGTTAGACATTGTTGCATCATGTCCCATAAAGGTTCAATGGGGGAGGGGAAATATCATACCAGTCGAGAAAATTGTCAAATATATTGCAGAGTATGTTGCATAGTATGGGCAGCATGTTGGTGGGTATTATCCTGCTGGAACAGAAAATTACTATCATTTTACAGGAAAGGCAACAGAATGGGCTGACCAATGTTCTGGACATACATGGTACAGTTTAATGTTGAAATCCACAAATCCCAAAGGTTAGCAAGAGTTGTAACTTATGGGACTCTACCCTAAGATGCCAGGGGTGGGACCTGTGTGCCATGAGTAAAAAAAATGTAGAAAATATTGCTCTCCAGGTCTGTTTCACACATGAAAACAATCCTGAAAGCAGAATCTATTCTCATCCCTGAATACTACAGAATGCCATTCAATGACACAAACATGACACAATGTCATTGGTGGTGTGCACGACTGTGTTGACTTGTAACTAGAATTCTGGCTAGAGATACATCTTGCTGAAAATAAAGAATTCCCAGTGGTTAGTGTTGATACACCTGGAGTTAAATTTTCTCTGATCTGTGCAGTTTATCTTTCCTGGTGAGACTCTGTTATATGTGGCTATCCAGAACCTGGTCTATGGGTGTAGGAATATTCATCAGATCACTGTTACTAACTTAAAATGAACACCAATTTACCATGCCCAACATGTGGAGCAGTTTTTTTAAAAGGACAACCCAGCTTCTGAAAGGCCACAATTAAACCACTCTCAAATGGTTCTAATTGATCAAAAGCATTACATGGGCAACATTGTGACATGGCACTTGATTTCACTGGACATTTTTAACACACTAAACCTTATCACAGCATGCGTCACTGCTTAAAGATGAGATACAGATGGTGCAAGGCATGAGAGTTACTATATCAGAAAATGGTTGAAGACTTTGACAATTTCATCAGAATACATGCTACTTGCTAGCATGCACAATAAAGTCAGTCAGTTAATTGCCGTACTTGGGCAATCATGTCTCTTTTGAGACGTGACTGACAAAGCAGAAAATTTTCCTGCAGTAGGTTGCCATTACTTTCGGTAGTAGGCTGATTGCCAACCAAGGCTATAGAATTCAATCTGCCCTGCTATTCAACCCATAGCTAGAGGGAGAAGAGATGGGTATTTGTGCATAAGTGAATGCAATAAATTCAACTGAAATTCAAATTCAGCTTTCAGATTTCTCATTCAGAGCCCATATCCTTTGCACAGGTTTCATACTCTTGCACTTTTACTTTTCATCATATATAAATGCTATTTATTTGTATCATTGTGTCAGATGTTTTAATGGAAAGTATCTGAATCTGGAAAATTCAAGGCATTGTTTTAAACTGTCCTTCAAATTCACTGAAGTTATTCACAAAATTCTAGAAGTGGAAAGAAATAAAACATCTGACTGCATTGGCCAAAACTGACTTAAACATCTTAAGGATGATGATTTGAGACTTGAAATAAGGTCCGAAAATGGATGACCATAAGTAATTGATTTTAAAATTCAAGGTAGAGGAGAATCTGATTAGCAGCATTTGAAAATGTTCAGATTATCAAAAATATTTTTTATAAGTCATTATATAAGCTTAAAAAAAAACAAAGAAATTTAAAAACAAAAATACTTCTGATATCATCAAAATAATAATAATGTATAAGGCAAATCAAAAGAACCATTTTTTGATTCCAATATCCATAAGTAAATACATTAAATCATTTGATTCTCTAAAATTTTTCCATTTACATTATTCAGACTGTTGTCCTTATCTTGGTTGTCATATTTACAATGTTTTGGCCGCTGGCCTTCTTCAGGTGATTGGAATTTTGAACCATACCCTTTATTTCATCTACTGAGATTGTTCTAGTTCCACGTGCCATGCCACTTCCTGATATTTCAGTTTCAGTTAGTAACTCAACTCTCGAATTTTTTTTGTTCACCTCTGCTGTGCCCAGGTATTGAACTCCCTACTCTTTGGGTCAAGTCACTGGATTACTTCAACTCACTCTTTTATCCACTGGACCATCTCAGAAATATATACAAAACCTTTTGTAGCAAGAACATTTCTGAATACTATCCATAATTTTGCTTTGTGCCTGATTTTATTAGAAAACAATAAGAAATTATTTGAAAACCAAAAAGCAATTTTCAGTGGCATATTTCTTGTATTAATTTAAAATGCTAAATTATGAAATAAATTTCTAAGAATAAAACACTTTCAGTTTTGAATAATTATTTCCATTTAAAATTTGAAAAGCAACATTTTTATGCACCATATAAAGAATTCAATGAAAAGTAATTTAGCAAAATTAAAATGTTTTCATTTCGTAGGTGTTAATTATGAAGAATAAAAATTCAATCTACTTACACTTCCTATGTAACTTCCATTACTTAAATCCTTAGCAAAAAGTAAATATCCAGCTCTCTCAAATACTGGATCATTGTCATTCACATCCAAAAGTTTAATATTTAAGTCACACATTTTACTCTCATTCCCAGTCTTCTCAACTGCAGAAACCTGAAAGAGAATTGAGATGATATTTTATATATTACACATAGAAGCAGAGTTCATGAAACTTATGATCTATCATTCAGTGGTAAGTAGTAAAACAAGTTGACTAAATATGACTGAAATTAAGAACTAGAATATTAACATATTTTCCATAAAGTTTCTTGGGAATTTTATTCATAATCTTATTGCATAACTTTTAAACAAATTATGTTAAATAATTAAATGGTATAAATTATTCTGTTAGTAAAATAATAGATAAATATATTTAGAGATATTTTCTTACAGGAAATAACTTAAACTAAATCCATTATTTTTTCAAATAGGGTGCCATTGAATAGATTCATCAGGAAGTTTTACACATGTATAAAACTTTACCTCACCAAATTAAGGATTCAAGAATAAATCATTGACATTATATAATTTAATAATAGCAAAAAATATATCAGTCACAAATATTTAAAGGATAAAGCAGCAAATATGAACATGATAATTCAAATAATTTAACACTGGGGAATACTTTTTCAGTAACTCTGAGTTGCACTGGATATTTTAACTGGTTCTGAAGGAGTTTTAGGCACTGATTTCAAATCTGAAATTAGTTTTTCTCTACAAGCTCTAGTTTGTATGCAATTTGAGGTTAATGAAATTGTACACATGTGAACTTGCGTAAACCATGTATAAGCATTTTCACGTCCATATATATAGATAGCTTCTAATATTTTGATCATTCGTATTTTGTTTCAGATCAAACATGGCTTCCAAAAATAGATATAATTGCAGAAACAAGCCTGATGCCTTCTGCTACATATGTGGATGCTACACAGTCAACCGTCAGAGACGTAACATATTCTCGTTTGTCAAGCATGCCTACAAGGCATATTTTGAAGTTCATCTTGGTGATCAAGACAAGCAATGGGCTCCTCATGTTGTGTGCCATAATTGTGAGGAAATGCTTCAAGATTAGACCAAAGGAAAATGCAAAGGTCTGCCTTTTAGAGTTCCAATGTTTTGGCACAAACCCACCAACCGTGTAACTGACTTATTTCTGTATGGTAAGCACAACGGAACATTCCCTCAGCTATTCAGCCTGCTCCGCACTCTGAAGAAATTCCTGTTCCACTTTTCAAAGGTTTGTCTTCATTGGACAATAAAGACATTGGACATAATACAAGCAAACAAGACAGTTGTGACAGTGAATTGTCAGAAAAGTGTTCACAATTGGATGATTTAGTGCGGGATTTAGGACTTTCAAAGAAAGCAGCAAAGATTTTGGCATCAAAATTAGAAGGCAGAAATCTTGTTGAAATCTTGTTGATCATTCTGTTAAAGTATCATATTTCAGAAAGCGTGACCAGCTTTTTGTGACCTTCTTTTTAGAAGACAGACATTTTGTTTACTGCCATGACATCCCAGGGCTTCTCAAAGAACTGGGTGTACCTTACTATAGTCCTGCTGAATGAAGACTCTTTTCAGACAGTTCAAAGCACAGTTTAAAGTGTGTTCTTTTACATAATGGCAATTGGGAAGACTCTAACCAGGAGCAAGCATGTAGAGAACAGAGTGAACATATCAAGGACGCATTTACAGCATTTGATATAACAGATGATAAACGACAACTATCACTCTTTTGATTTTATGGAGAAAAGAAACTGAAAGATATTCTCAAAACCTTAACACCAGAGATACCACCAGGCCAAGTAGAGCCTACATACAAAACAACAAAAATAGCACTGGATGAATATTTTACCCAGAAAACAAATAAAGTCTTTGAAAGACATAAATTCAGGATGCTTAGTCAAGAAAATGGGGAGTCAACACATGACTATGTCACCCGTCTACGCATACAAGGAGCAAAATGCAACTTTGGCGATTACAGCCTGGACAAGGCTATAGTGGACCAATTAACAGAAAAATGCTCGCCAAGCAAATTATGCCAAGCATATTTGAAAGAAACTGATTTGACAGTAGAGGAAGCACTTCAAAGAGCATTCATTTTTGAATCCACTGAAACACAAGCTAAACAAATAGAAGAGAATGAAAGAGAGCACTCAGATATCCACAAAATTACAACCAATTACAAGCAACAACAACAATGAGGTAACAATGGGTATAGGAAACTATTCAGGGACAACACCCCATTAAAAACAGTTATAAAATGCTACGGGTGTGATGGCTCTGACCACACACATGGTCAAACAAAATGCCCTGCATTTGGGAAAAAATGTAATTACTGTGGAGTAATAAATCACTTTGAAAAAACATGCTTAAAAAAAGAGAATAGTGGTAAAAGAAAAATGAAGAGGTCAGACAAACACAATTACGTCCAACCAGTATCAACGAATCCGAATAATTCAGACAGCCAGGCATTCATTTTTCAGGTGAAAAATATTCATTCAGCAGATAGCAAAATTGTCCATATTGACTACGTACCAGTCGAAATATTAATAGATTCTGGAGCAGACATCAACCTTATCAACGGCAAAACATTTAAAGAAATTCTTAAAGTACGGCCAAACTTAACATTAAAAGAAACAAATTCTAAACCAAAAACCTATGGGAATATTCCAATATCATTAAGAGGAGAATTTTTTGCAATGCTGACGAATGGTCCCAGAAGGAAAGCCCACAAAGTATTCGTTACAAAGGCATATCAAGGTGGTAACATATTAAGTAAGTGGGCCAGCATTAAACTAGGGTTTATCACCACCCCACACATGAAATCAATTACCACAAAAAGTATCCTGAAATCAACAAAAGAAATTCTAGATCGACACCTACCCTCATTGGAAGGATTAGGAAGAATGAAAAACTTCCAAGTTAAAATTGGACTAGACGACAATGTTATACCTGTTGCCAAACTGCCAAGATGGACACCATTTCATAGCCAACAGGCAGTAGAGGAAAAAAAATCAATGAAATGCTAGAAAATGATATCATCGAAAGAGTGGAAGGACCTACTCCGTGGATCTCGCCATTAGTAGCAGTACCAAAACTAAACGGAGAAATTAGAATATGTGCTGACTTACATGTGGCAAATAAAGCAGTGAAACGCACCCGCATTCAAATACCAACAGTTGAACAGTTACTGAGTGAAATTGGCAATGCAAACATTTTCTCAAAAATTGACCTAAACTCTTATTACCACCAAATAGAACTGGATCCTGAATCTAGGGACATCACTACCTTTTCATGCAACTCCGGAATCTACCAATATAAAGTACTGGTTATGAGCATTACATCCACAGCCAAAGAAGGGCAACAATTGCTTCAACAAATCCTTCAGAAAATCCCTAACTGCCGTAATGGGGCAGATGACATTATAATCTGGAGCAAAGACACGAGAGAACATAACAAAACCCTAGATATGGTATTAAGCACCTTGAATGAAAACAACCTCACAATTAATTGCAAAGCACAAATATATATTCCATAGTGAAGAAATCAAATTCTATGGTTTTATAGTGTCCAATACAGGGATCAGACCGACTGACATGAAAATAAAAGCAATCAGAAATTTCAAAAACCCTGAAAACGTCAAGGATATACATAGTTTCTTAGGTTTAATCAATTACCTCGCAAAGTTTATTCCCTGACTGGCAACATTCAGTGAACCATTAAAAAAGTTAATGCAAGCAAACATGGAATGGCAGTGGACGGAGGAAGAAGAATCTTATTTTCTCAAGCTGAAGAATGCAGTCATTCAGAGCAAACCACTCATGCACTTTGATCCAAAACAGCAAACATCTATTATAGTAGATGCCAGTCCTGTGGGACTAGGAGCAATACTTTGCCAAAACAAACAAGGAATACTCATCCCCATCAGCTACACATCCAGAACTCTGAGCAGAGGTGAACACTGGTACTGTCAATTAGAAAAAGAAGCCCTAGCAATTGTATGGGCTTGCAAAAAATTCCACTTTTACCTTTATGGGAAGAACTTTCTTATAATGACCGACCATCAAGTATTAACAACTATCTTCAATCCTAAAGGTAACCCCTCCGTGCGAATTTTGTGATGGATTTTACATCTACAACAATATGATTATACAATAAAGCACATTAGTGATAAAAATAACCCGGTGGACATGCTCTCTCGGTAACCTATGGAGTATCAAAAAATAGTCTCACCTGAAGAGGAGATTGCTGAAGGATTTATCAACACGGTTGTAGCTAACAGCATTCCAAATCAATCACCTTGTCAAAAATAATGGAGGAATCTCAGCGGGATCTAACCATCACAGCAGTGAAAAACACAATACAACAAAACAACTGGACCCATAAGTTAACGGAACCCTTTAAACACGTAAGGAAGGAACTGACAACAAAACAAGGCATAGTTATACGAGGAACCAGAATCATTATGCCCCCAAACCTACAGAAACGAATCCTAAAATTGGTGCATGAGACGCATATGAGGATAATGAAAAAAAAAAGCTCTGCTTATAACTAAAGTATGGTGGCCCAATATAGACAAAGACATAGAGGCTGCCATAAAATGATGTATCCTGTGTACAACATTAGACCCGAAAGGAAACCATCGTCTGGTGCATATGGCCGAAATGAAAGCCTCCCTGAGAAATACTTCACGTAGACATTTGTGGGCCTTTCCCTAGTGGAGATTATGTAATTGGAATAATTGATGCAGGATCAAGATGGCCTGAGGCATTCATTACCAAATCCACCAGGGCTGATACAATCATATCGACAATCCAAAAGTGTTTCTATACGCGTGGCATTCCAGCGATTATCATTTCAGATAATGGACCCCAGTTTATTTCCTCAGAGTTTAAGCACTTCTGCAAAGAATGGGGTATCCAACACCGAAAGATAACCTCTTATCACCCCCAAGCTAATGGAGAGATCGAGCAGTTCTTCGCAACCATGTTGAAAGCCATTCGAGTGATGAACACAGAAGGAAAGGACTGGAAAAAGCATCTAGGAAAATTCCTAATGTATCGGCTCTGTGTGCAGGGCCCGGAAATTCTTTCCGCCTGAATCTATCCTGCAATTATATAAATCCACTATCCGACCGTGTATTGAGTTCTGCTACCACATCTGGTCAGGTGCCCCTTCTATTCGCCTCAGGATTCTTGACAAAATACAGCGAAGAATCTGTAATGTGATTGATACCGACTTGGCTGACTGCCTGCAGTATCTCTCTCACTGGCATGACGTGGCATCCCTGTGCCTCTTCTATAAATACTTTCATGGCTTCTGCTCTAACTTAAATCACTGGTGCCCCCTAGATGTGAATTTGCACGAGATACTAGATTGGCAACTAGGTCCCACCCTTTTACAGTGAAACCGATGAAATGTAACCGCAATTTCTACTCCAACAGCTTCTTTCCTCGCACTTCCTGCCTGTGGAATTCCCTACCGCATGCTTGCTTTCCCGATGGCTACAACCTCCAGGAGTTTAAATGTAAAGTCAATAGACACCTCCTAACACACTAACTCACACCCACTCTCTCCCTATGTACATCCTAAGTTGTCTATCACCCTCCTTCTGACATTTCCTATACCCAATCCCTTTATGTAACCCCTGCACTATAGTGGCAGTGGAATGCCTTGCTTGGGGTGACATAATTAAAAAAAAAAAAAAAACATTACTGAAATAGTCCACATGCTATGACAGGAGAAACTCCAGCTAAGCTACTCATGAGTAGGGAAGTAAACCTCAACATACCAGCATTACAAAAGAGGCCTGAAAACCAAGCTTGGAGAACAGCACAGTAAAAAGACAAAAAAGGAAAAGACAGATTGAAAAATTGCACAGATCAAAAAAATAAAGCTAAACAAACTAACATAGAACCCGGAGATGTCATACTACTTAAACAAAGTAAACACAACAAGCTAAGGCCAGTTTATGACCCAATACCATGGAAAGTAAAAGAATGCAGAGGCAAATATGCAGTAATAATGTGAGGTGACAAACTTATTTTACAGCACACATCACAAATGGAAAGAATTCCTGAAGACAGGACTCGCCAACAATCAAGGGATGATGACTTCCCTTTTAACAACAACCTTGGGGGGCAGAGAGAGAGAGAGTGAGGACGAGGAGAAAGAAGAAGCAGATATCCCTATAGCCCTAAGACAAACAAAATGTCATTTAAGAAAACCCCAAAGATATGCAGGCAGCAGTTTGGAAGAAGAGGGAAACATATCCGAATACAAAAGAAGGGAGCAGCTGTGATGTCCGCGTGAGTATAAATAGAACCCGCTCGGTTGATTGAGGGACTCTTCAGTAAACAGCAAAGTAACAAAATAGGTTTTTATATAATTTCTACTATAATATTTTAAATTATAGTCCTGTAGGCTTTTATAAAGAGCACAGTAAGTTTGCTAAGAAAATAAAAATAAACAGTATCTTAGCATTATTGGTTTAAAAAAAAAACATACATGAATGAATCTTCTCTTTGTAAATAAAACGAAGGCACAATATATTTTAATACTCGTTTAAAATTACATTTTGTAATTCCTGTGTACATGCAATTTCTGTATTTCTTATCGTTACACACGTTACATTTAAATATCATTTAAAAATTGCCCTTATAAAAGAAGTAATTTGAACTTTGTTTCTTCATGTTAGTCATTTGCATGTAGAAAAGAAGAATGTACTGATTAATTAAGGAACTATTGGGTGTCATATGATAGCCTATTCATGAAAATATCCAATTGCTGCTTAGCTTAACATGGAAGAAGGTGTTATAGTCATTTGTGGTTTTGCTGAATAAACAGGCCAATGTACTTCCCATGCATCCTAAAAGGAAAGGAAGGTCTTTCTTGAGACATCTCACAGTACAGCTCTGTGGTATCTCATCAATACCACAGAGCTGTACTGTAAGATGTCTCAAGAAAGACCTTCCTTTCCTTTTACTCATCTTCATATACTGTTCACCTTTGATATAATTTCTCTCTGGGAAAATATATATATAATTTATCTATATTAATATGATATACATTTGTGTATTTCAGTGTTAGACATAAAATGTTTTCATATTTAACTAATTTGTTTTACTTCATTTCTTCAGGTTATTCTTGTCCTTCCTTCTATCCATCTTGTTAAGGTATTAACATATAACAGATATACTAATGCTTATAGTGAGCCTTGGAAAGTGAAAAAGTCCAAGATATTTCATCTCTTTCCAAGCATCCTATTAATCATGTTTTAATCCAGAATATTTTATTTTTCTTTCAGAAATGTTCTATTTTATTTGATCTACTTTGCATTCTCATTCTCTGATCAAACTGTCGTTGATTAATAAAGAATTAAATCCACTTGTGATTTGTTATTCAGTGTTTTTACTGTTTTATCCAAACCATAATGTTCCTTGGTCCTTTTTCATTCAAACTGAATCCAATATTTAATCCTAAAATGTCAACAAAACAAGAGTATTCTACCATTACATAAAATGAGATACTTTGCCTGGCATAGGCTTTTTGTAAAATTTGATATCAACACCTTAGTGATGACATTCTTTTTTGACTAAATTGGTAATTCCAATGATTCAGAAAATACTACATCTGTATTAATTCTTGAACGCTGACAATCTTTTTTTTAGATTGTTATTGCATTTCTATCATAAAATCAAAAATTTATATACATTCTACATAAATTTACCATCATTTTTAAGCCTCAACTCAAGAGGGTCTTCAATTCTTATTTTTAGATTTAAATTCTTGTATAATAAAGCATTTACATGACTTGACTTCCTATAAGATTCAGAATTGGCACACAAAAATTAAAAAGAATACTAATTAATAAGAATACTTACATCCTCAGTGGGACACTGAGATTATCACAAACTAATTATATATATTATAATCCGTTAGAAATATTTGTATTACTTCCTGAGCACTAACAATCACTAATTTTCTTTTACACAGCAAATCTTAAGTGCACATTTATAATTAGGCAAACGTAATATAAACTATTCTAAAATCCTTAAAGTCTCAAATTCTACTTTTATAAACAAATGTTATTGTTGTGCTTTTTATTCATTCAAAGCCTTCTGAAAGACCTTCACTTTTCAACCTCTTGTAACAAGGCCAACACTTGCCAACTCTGAATCTCATAGGAAGTCAAGTCATATTACAATTTTTTCTGAGAAGGTTTTGGGCTAAATGTATTGTATTAACGAATCTAAAGTTAATATTTTGCACAACTTTCCTCAGATAACTTGAATAATTATGACAAACTTTTCAATGATTAACATATTCACTATATCTATTCACACATAAAATGTGTGCTATAAAAAATTAAACATCTGCTTAAATGTGCAATGCCACTAATACTGAGGCTCTATTTTCAGCCATGGATACAAGATGGGCTATAAAAGAATCAACTATAGTAGACAGTTGATATGATGATAGTCAATCATCCTCATCATGTGGTCTGTTTGGAAAACTAGTCTCTGGTCAATTGATGTCTCACTAAAGAAATACAAATATTCTTTGAAAAAATCCCTCACCTCTTGTGGACTCAGTCACTGTCGGTGGCAAAGAGAAGCAGCTAACATCTATTGGGGTAAGCCAGCATAAAAAAAAAAGCAGAAAGAAAAAAATGACAACTCCACAATCATGAGACCTCTACTCTCTGCCAGACCCCCCTCTTGCATTCATTTTGGAAAAATATCTCTCTCTTGTACAAGCGTCACTAAACACTTAAAGGCCTGTAACAAAAATACAAAACCCTTCTAAATCTTTGTTTATGAGGCTAAGACACGATGATTTGTTATCGATATAGACATTAGGGTGAATCAAACTTTTGATGTATTTGTTTAATGCGATAACATAAGTTGCATAAAAGGAATTAACAAAATGATTTATTTGACACTGCAACTTAATTTTTTCCCAATTTTCCTGACCTAACACTATATCTTTAAATATCAAATATAAAAGCCTTTATCAATTGTAATTGTTAGTCCTTACCTCAACTTTCATCATCTCATGTGTCTCTCGATCAAGAATAGAGGAATTTCTTACTGTAAGTTCTCCTGTAGTAGCATTCAGATTAAAGGCATTATACTGGTCATATAGCTTATAAGTGAAAATATTGTTTGGACTCTGCAAAAAACAACAAAATGATATAAATATCAAAAACATTAAGCAAGCATTCAAAATTTATACTTGATATACTTACAAGAAATGAATCTGATACAAAATAAGGAATTACAAACAGAACAAGAATGCACACGGGGATCATATATCATTCTCATTAAAAAAGAATATTAATAAAAATCTGCTCAATAATAGATGATAATGTAGGAAAAGTAACTGTATAAGCTGATTTTTTTATTTTCATTTAAGCTTTTTCTGTAATATATTTGAAATACCCCTTAATCAAAACATCCCAAAGTTTACTCCATAATCAACTTACCCACAAAATGTCATTGAAATTGAGAACTTTTGCACAAACAATTTTAGGTGAATGCATAACATCTATCTTAATTATTAGAGGTAATAAAATGTTCAAATTGCTGAAAAGCAAAAAACAAAGAATGATTTAAAGGTGATAAAATTTTCATGGAAATAATAAAAAACATGTATATATGTATATATATATATATATATATATATATAATTTTACATCTATGGCACAACTCAAAGTTTCATGTGTTACGCAATCATCATGTGCGTATTTCAAACTGACAGCTTAATTTTAGTTCACTCACGGTTCATGAGATTTAAAATTTTAAATAAGAAATAAAATAAAAATGAAAATAAAAGTAAAATTTAGAATCAAAATTAAAAATTAAACAATGTAGGGAGCAAAAATAAAAGGTGTTTAATTCATAATTGTTAAAAGTAATATTGCAAGAGAAAGAAAGAAAGAAAGAAAGAAAGGGGAAGTAATAAAGAAAGAGGCAAATGTATAGAGGAATCTGTATCAATCTGAGTCTAAGAATTTAAGTATTTTTTTCTATAACAGTATGTGGTCATTAAATCACTTTTTTTATTAAGCAAATTAGGATTATTGATATGATCTAAGATGAAAAGTTTTTCTAAAAAAGCATATATTACATTTATCTCCTTTTGAATTGCAAGGTTTGGATTTAGCTACAATATTCCAGGTAATAATTGGGTGGTGGTGGTTGTTTTTAATTTCCAATAATGTATGGATAAAGCAGTACTTTTGCTGTAGTTACTGTTGTTTAAAGACAACATACAGCTGTTAAATCTTATCTTCTACCTGTTAGAAGTGCTTCCAAAATAAAATTTAACATCATTATCATCTGAATGAATTCAAGCTCTATAAACCATACTTTTGGATATGCATTAGCCATTCAATGGGCAGATTTTATCTTTTTGGCAGTTACAATTATTTTTAGAAGGGTCATTTTTGCTATTAGTTGGATGACAGATGTTGTTTATGTGAGCCAAATATTTATTAGAACTCATAGTATTATGTTGTGAAATCGAGCTCTGGTTATGCCATAGACATAGGATAATATGTATATATATATATATATATATATATATATATATATATAGTAAAGTTTTGTAATTTGCTTAAAGCATTGTGTATATTAGGTATATGGTTAAGTCTTGAAGGCTGTCACAATGTGTTTAGTAAAATAAAGGAAGGTAAAGAAGTTTTTGGGTATTACCTATTTATTATACATTACTATTTTGAGATCAAAATCTCATGTTCAAAATGGCAGAGGAGCTTGTGTCTGTCCAAGTGAGTCCATGCCTTTCAAGGAATGGTCAAATTCCTTGAAAGGCAGAGACTCACTCAGACAGATGCTCCTCTGCCATTCTGAAGATGAGATTTTGATCTCGAAATATGAATGTATAATAAATAGGTAATACCCAAAAACTTCTTTACCTTCCTTTATTTTACTAAACACATTGTGACAGCCTTCAAGGGTATTTGTGCGTAAGTGAATGCAATGAATTCAGCTGGAATTTGAACTCGGCTCCCTGATTTCTCATTCCAAGCCAATATCCAGTGCACCACAATGCATATCCAATAAGAGGAATAGGAAAGTAAAAAATTAAAAAGCATGTTTACTTACTTTATCAACATCCACAGCATAAAATTTATGTACAAAGAGGCCTTCTGGAGCATTTTCTAAAACCCGCACATTGTAAACATCATTTTCAAATTCTGGCAGGTTATCATCAATATCCAAAACTGTTACCTCAACAACAGCAATGGCAGTTTTTGTTAATGGTAGATCTGTTTGGTAAGCCTGTAAAAAATTTGCAAAAATTGAATTCATTTTGGTTAGGGACATGTGGCCATTGTTTTCATTGGGGGACCCTCCACTCTGGACATTGATTTCAGTCAAGGTAGCCCTTCAATTAATAATATTGTCTCATCACAATTGCTGTGTATATAGCTATGGAATCCACAATCTACCCCATTGTGCAAGATGGCTGTTGACCCTACAACAAAGTTCATCTGCCTTTTGACAGATCTTATTGTTAATCCTGCTGGGTGTCTAGTTACCATCCTCACCAGAAAAGCCTGATATGGGAACTGGTTTAGTTACCAATGAGCTCACCATACAACAGGTAGTACTGGGTTACATGTCCCCAGTAGCACTCATAGACTACCTTGATATAATGTGTATGAAGTCTGATAAAAAAATACCAGTACTGTTGCTATGGTAACTGAGCTAAAGTATGCAGAGTGAAGCCACCAGGAAGAGATTGACCTTGAGCCATACACACTAAGTTATAATGTTGTTGCTCACTTCCG
Organism: Ascarosepion bandense; assembly: GCA_037127315.1. Taxonomy (NCBI): domain Eukaryota; kingdom Metazoa; phylum Mollusca; class Cephalopoda; order Sepiida; family Sepiidae; genus Ascarosepion; species Ascarosepion bandense. The sequence goes on along the minus strand of JBBBDQ010029837.1, from coordinate 102,789 downwards.
TTGTTTATAGCAGTGTTTGGAATGAGAGTGTGGCCATCTCACCACATGATAATGTTTTCATCAGTGATCATTGTTTCTGGAGCAGTTTTCTAGCCAAGCACAACATTCCTCAGGTCTGATAACCACCACATTCCACAGATCACTTGCAAATTTTTATTTTTCAAAAGTTAAATACCACTTAAAATGAGCAATGTCCCAAGACATCAAAAAAATCCAAGAGAATGTGACAAGGTAGCTGTTTGCTATCACAAAAAAGAAGTTTCAGAAATGTTTCTATCAATAGAAACCATGCTAGATAAAGTGTGTAGCTATAGAAGAAAACTACTCCAAAGGAGATTAAATTCCGAATTGATATGTGTTGCAGGTTTTTTTTTATAACGCCAATCCCAATACTTTGAATATACAATTAAAAATAAATAGTGATAGAATTTATTGTGTTGATGTGTAAGTAATTTAACTAATTACGTTAGCTCTGGTGGATCAGAATAAAGTAACATAACCTAATAACAATAATTCTTATAAATTTTTATTCTAAGATTTAATAATCTCATTTTCAAAACCATGATGAGTCTTTGAACATTGTAATTCAGTAAAGGTCAAAACTAAATGTATTCTTAACACTAAAATTTATTTTTTTCAGGCCTATTTAACAAAGAAAGTTTATATAAGAATATAAGAAAATTTTTTAATCATTTTTGTCATCTTGAGCCTGTAAATTCACTTCAAAATGTCTGAAATTTGTTGTAAAACAAAAAGTTATTTAAATTTTACTTTTAAATCTAACAAGTAATTAATATTAAAGAATTATTAATAAGTTATTATGTTATTCATATAGGTAGGATTGAAAAGAAAAATTAATTCTTATTCTGGTAATTTGTAGGTAGAAACAAAATCAATCATGGTTGTATTTTAATACTAACTTCATTTGAATTCAGTAAACATAAGGAAAGTTTCTCTTTTTATCACTGCCTAAATATTTTCAGTAGGAGAGAAAAAACTTCATGATTAAGTGCCAAATTTTACAATATTTTTTTAATCTAAAATTTGTTTTGGCCAGTTTCAATTATCAACTTGTTGAGCACATTAAAAATCAGTAAGAAAGGGCTCCTGAATGGTTAGGAATTAAGGCAAGCATTACTGACAGAATATGATTATTACATGTATTGTGTGAATATATTGAAAATAATTAACAAACAAAAATAATGAAGTAGGACTGTCGGTGTTCAGGAATTAATACAAGCATTATTGATAAGATAAGGCTATAACATGTTGATGTATTTCATTATGAGTTGAAAGCAAAATTTGTTTAAAACTATAATGCATTTGGAAGTTATTTTAATGATTAAAAATGCAAAAGAAATACAAGTATCTTCAAAAGACTTACCTGTATAAAGACAGTATATTTCTCTTGTGTTTCTCTATCTAAAACCTTACTGAGTTGGAGTTTCCCTGAGCTGCTATTAATTACAAAAGCATCACTTTTCGTATCTACAAGCAAAAGGAAAATAGGATTTTTAGTTTTTAGTTCAACAAACAAACAATAGCAAAGTTTATAAAATGCCAGTTTAACTGAAAAACTTGTCTCTAGTCAAAAGTGTTTCCTTGAGATATGTCTCACTTCACTGAAAAGGAATATGAACACCTAAATGCAAAACATTTGAAAGCTTATGTGAAGGCCTAAATGCAAAATGGGTGAAAGGTCAGGTGAAGGCCTAAATGCAAAATGGGTGAAAGGTCAGGTGAAGGCCTAAATGCAAAATGGGTGAAAGGTCAGGTGAAGGCCTAAATGCAAAATGGGTGAAAGGTCAGGTGAAGGCCTAAATGCAAAATGAGTCAAAGGTCAGGTGAAGGCCTAAATGCAAAATGAGTCAAAGGTCAGGTGAAGGCCTAAATGCAAAATGAGTCAAAGGTCAGGTGAAGGCCTAAATGCAAAATGAGTCAAAGGTTATGCAAAGGCCTAAATGCAAAATAAGTCAAAGGTTATGCAAAGGCCTAAATGCAAAATAAGTCAAAGGTTATGCGAAAGCCTAAATGCTAAATCAATGAAAGGTCAGGTGAATGCCTAAATGCAAAAGTAGAGAAAGGTCAGATGAATGTCTAAATGCAAAATGAGTGAAAGGTCAGGTGAAGGCCTAAATGCAAAATGAGTGAAAGGTCAGGTGAAGGCCAAAATGCAAAATGAGTGAAAGGTCAGGTGAAGGCCAAAATGCAAAATGAGTGAAAGGTCAGGTGAAGGCCTAAATGCAAAATTAGTCAAAGGTCAGGTGAAGGCCTAAATGCAAAATGAGTGAAAGGTCAGGTGAATGCTTAAATGCAAAATGAGTGAAAGGTGATGCAAATGCTTAAATAGAAAAATTCAGATAACTGGATAAAACTAGTAAGAAAGAGTTACAATTAAATACCAATCAACTTAAATCATATAACCCTGGATAATTCTCATGGAACATCATTGTGATAGGTGATGCTGTTGCCGTTTTATAGAAGTAATGTTGCTAACCTTACAACCAACCAGCTTTAATAGGATGATTCTCTTCTCATAGGTTGTTTGCCAACCAAAGCTAGACAGTCCAGTTCATCCTAATATTTTTACCTATAGCTTCAAGGAGAGAAATGTTTGACTCACAGTCCCCAAGGCCATTAGCATAAAGTAAACACAAAAGATTTGGTTGAAATTTGAACTCATCTTTAATTTTTTGATTTGTACATTCAAGAAAATTTAATAAAAGAAATTCGTTGAAATAAACCAGTATCTTTATAGTACAATGACGAAAATGAAACATGGCAACTGGGTCCCACCTTTTTACTGTGAAACCAATAAATTGTAAACACAATAATAATTTAGACATTATTAATATTATTCTTTATATATAAATGCATCCTTGTAACAGTGATAAAAGGTTATATTGTTTCACCTGAAATTAAGAAACGCTCTTTATACAAACTCAAGAAGAAGAAACTATACTACTACAACAACTGGGAAAATATGAAAAAAAAAAAAAAAAAAGAGAATTTTTACATGTATTTTAGATTAGTAGAATTTCTACCAAGAAGTACTCAGTAGTAGATAACTAGAGATACAATATTAAACTGATAAAAGTGACTTATCTGGTTATTTGACTCAAGAGTTTCACATCAAAATACTCATCAAAGCCAGATTTGTGATAAATCTTTTGAACTTACCACATTCCATATTTATACTCTGAATAAACAAACACTAATTCTAAATTTCAAATTCTTAACATGTTAGGGTTTCATAAGAAACATCCCAAGGTTTACATTTATAATTAAGCAAGTAATTTAGAAATAAATAATAAATATGCATATTACAAATTGTACAATATTTAGAAATTTGCAACAATGATGTAATTATATATGTAGAAAGAAAAATTAACTGGTTCTAAATTTAAACCTTGTGACATTTCTAATAGTTTTTTTTTTTACTAGAACAAGTACTTGGTGTTTGATCCAAAATAACATACAATATTTCAGACCAATTCCTAAGCCAGGTAAGATGTTTTGACTAGACCTCATTTTCCCTTATTAGTAAATGTGTAGGACTAAGATCAACTCAAAACCTAATGTTACTTTAGACTAATGAACATTTATCAGAGCCTCATGAAAGTATTCAAATTTAGATTTTAAAAAAGAAAGCAGCTAAGAGGGAACTATTAATTATAGTTGTTCATAGAACAAACTAGTGCTTATCAATTTTAGATTGTTTTTATTATGATAAAGTGGATTCCTTAAATGGCTAAGTGCAGGCAAATTAGGAATACTGTTACACAACAAAGATACTGCAGCTTAAGTGTCAGACAACTGTAATAAAAGAACTTGCATAAAGATTTTAGTTTCTGTGATTATAAAAGACTAGCAGCATAGCCTGTCATTGCTTGGATGTAACGAAAGCTTTAAAACTAATCCATGGCACGAAAGACTATAATGCTTCCAGTTAAAGTGAAACCGTAGACTGAAATAAAAATGAATGGATGTAAGTCAAATATTGATTTCCTGGTATCGATTTATACATATATATATATATATTATCGATTTTCTGCACTATTGTAAGAACTGCAACCTTGAAACTTCTGAATATCCTTTCTTATGTCTTTGTCTATGAGTGTATCAAATTTTATTAAAATCGGACCACTCCTTCTATAAACTGATTTTTTCGATTATCGATTTTCGATATTTATCAAGGGTACCTCGACACAAAAACCTAGCTAAGGACACTTGCAGACGCTTATAGTATAACTGTATAAATTTTCAAGAAAATCAGTTCAGCCGCTTCAGAGTCTATAGGTAACGGATATACATACACACAGACACACAAAGTTCCATTTATGAATAAGTTTAGATAACTTTGCACTATACCATATTCTATTAAATGTACAACACTAGTTATAGAAAAACAATGTATGTATATATAAATTTAGGTGAAGAGAACCAACAGTTTTACAATTCAGAGTTCTCCGGCATTTACTTTTTTTTATAAAAGTGCTCAACAGAATAAATATTGTAGAGCATAATATAATCATATAATTAAATATTTTTTAATTAAAAAAACAAATTTAATTATGTGATTATATATATATATATATATATATATATTTTTATAGTCATCCGCAGACAGATCTGTTTCACTGTATCACAGCTCATCAGTACGATTAGACAGCCGATTGCCTTTTACTCAGGATTGAAACCTGACCGAATTTACGTCAGTCGGTGATTCTACCTCTGAGCTACGGCCGCTCAGTAGAAGGAGGCAGTCTTTTTAGCATGTATAGTATTATTATACATGCCCAATAGCCAGAGTGCTCCAATTTATTACTGAATGAGTGATGCGTATATGCTAGAGTAGCTACTGTTTTTCAAAGACCACCATTCTTCCAGAGTGCTCAATCAGGGTATGAAAGCATATATATATATATATATATATATATATATATATATATATATATATATATTTCATCCAAAAAATGGTTTACTAGTACAAAAGACATAAGAGAGAAATATAAAATAAGCAAATGCCATTGCGAAATGGTGCCAATCAACTAGCTCAACAAAAGGTTACCACAAACCTTCAATTTCTAAAGAAGTATACAAATGAAGCACAATAAAACAAGGTAAAAGCCTGTATATTTTTCTTTGTACTAAGTTGGGCAAAGCAATAGTATTTTGAAATCAGTATTAAGTCTTACAGGTATCCTCAGCATCATTCTGTAGAACCACATTTCTGTTGCTTCAAGTCTCTTGTCTTTGAAGTGATTGTCTAGCATTCATTGCCATATAGGAGGACATATCACATAACAGTTCAGTATTTGTTTGTTTCTAATGAATGGTTTCTGTTTCTTAATACTATTCTTAGCTTTAAGAATGCATCTTTGATCTTTTCAATGTACCTTTAGATTTCAGTGTTGCTCTTTCTGTCCTTTGTTAAAACACTTCACAGATATTTAAATTTTTGTACTTGTCTGATTTTGCTAGCTTTGATTTGTAATTTGCATTTTGAGTGCATCCTTTTTCTAACAACCACACATCTTATCATCTTCTTACAGTTTATTTTTTCTTTCATTTTCCTTTACCACCTGCTGTAAAGTTTTTATAGTTTTCTTTCTATGTCTGATATCAACACTGTGTCATCTGCATATTTTTGCTGCCAAGATTGTAGCCACTAATAATGAATCCTGGTAAGACTTCTAATTCTCTCAGAATTGCCTCACTGTATAGGTTGAATAAGTCTGTTGAGAAGACATCTGTAGCAGCCACAGATCTATTTCCTTTCGCGAATCTGTGCCCCCGACGGGAGATTCGGTCACTCACTAACCAATCAACTGGCAGAGCGCATTAATTCCTTCTTCCTCTCTAGAACTATTTTCCTAGTCCATTTTGGTAGAACGGACAAAAAGGCAGAGAGCCATGAGCCAGCAATAGAAACAGACGTCTCTCTCACATCGCTGCCACTGATTCCCCTTGGAACCCTTTCGCTGAAGAAGACGCTGCCGCTAGCTTCGCACACTCTTCATACAAACCAAGTACCAGCCTACCGACCAGCGAACCAAATGGATACTTACACACTATCACTCTTGTACGCCTACTATGCGAATAAACCATTCTTTGTTGTTGTTTTAAAAAGGAAGTTTCGTAATTCATTTGTGTTGCCTAAAAATATAGTGTTGGGGAAATTAATTATTTCCCATAAATCTATACATCTTTGTGGTACACTCCTTTCTATTTTTGTATATCTGCTGAAATCATTTTTTTTATCCATATGCAGACAGTTTGCAATAACAGTATATGTATTTAGCTTAAGTTAACTTTTAGCACTATGGATTATTAATATTACTTTCCTTTCCACTGTATTCTTTTTCAGGGCCTCTCAATTGCAGTAACTTTCATTAAGGAAATACAAGGTTTTAGAGAAAATGAAAACAAAAAGGAAACTTATACTTAATATCAGGAAGAGATAGTGAAATTTCTAGGGCATATGAGAAAAGAGGGCTTGGAAAATCTAATATTCACAGGACAGATTGAAGGAAAGAGGAACAGATGAAAACAACATATAACATACTTAGGGTTTAGGAGATATAACAAAAAGACTATATTCATTAAAAGCTACAAAAGATAAATTGTAGAGAGCGATGATCACCTATATCCTGAGGGGACACGATACATAAAGATGGATTAGTCTTCACTCTATATCATGAAGAGTTTGACACAAGTCAAAATATTCAGGTTTTTTTCAAACTTTGCTAATGTTATTTTAATGATGATGATAAAAAAAAGAGTCCAACAAACCTTTATAGATTTTGTAATTAATGGTTTGATTAATGCCTGTGTCCTTATCATAAGCATGTATTTCTGGTACAGTTTTCAAGCTAGTGTTGAGAAGATAATAAGCCTGTAGAAAGACAACAAAAAAACATTTAAAGATAAGCCACATGTATACCAACTTTATTTACCATTTATCTTACCAGCAAAAAAAAATGTTTTTTTATATTTTGAAGATCATGAAGAAAGCTAATAGGTCAAGATAATTGATATCCATACTCCACCAAAATTACTCCTAGATGAAACCAGAATGAAGCCCACACATTTAGTGATGAATGTGGTACTTAATATGAAAACTTCAGACAACGAAGTTCCATTATTTTTTAACTTATGTTCATGTGCCTTTGATGAGTTGTGCTGACATCTTGTTTGTCAATTGATTTTTAAATGATCCCTGAACTGAATGAAACACATGCATGTTATATAGCAAACAAAAAAGTATATGCATGTTGAGTACATAGTGGTTACTAATAGAAAAAACAGAATTAGCAAGCCAAAATCAAATTTCCACTGAGGATACTTATGTTTACTTTAAATTAATGCCAGTAATAAAGGCATGAACCACATCTCTCTTTACTGTCCAACTGCCAGATATCTTGAAAAACTATTTTTTCATTGGCATGCTATGATGGTTAACAAAGAAAAGAGTAGTTGAATGAACATTTGGACAAGCCACTCTCTCCTAAATAGCATAATTAAATGGTAGTAACTAAAAGCTGTTACCTCAAAGTTAAATTTGAAAAGATCTGAATCAATCATACAAGTATTTGTGAAAATGATTTCTAATTTAATTTTTCTGAATGTTTTTTTACTCAGTCATCCAAGTACATTTGAGAAAATAATTAAGAAAAAAAAACGATTTAAATGAATGTTAGTTTGGGTCACTTTAAAACAAATCTTATAAAAATAATGTTATGTAAAATCCATTTATAAAAAGCAGTTAAGTAAAAGATCATATGAACATAGAAAAGTTCTTTTACAAAACAACACATCCAGTTGCTCACTATAATAAGTTTGACCATGACTTCAATTTAAAAAGATGCTATTTTAATGAAAAGAGAATTCAATTTACTATAATGAAAGTGCTTCAATTACTAGATGATTCAGAGTAAAATTGCATCCAGGTTTCTACATTTCACTTTTCTCAGTAGATCCTCTATTATCCCAATGTAGGACACTTGATAACAAAAGTGATAGAAATATAAACAAAAATAAACTAAATGAAATTGGCTAAATTATAGATACAAACATTAAAAACAATTTAATTCAAAAGTTTAAATTTAATGTCCCTTCTTCTTCATGTGCTTATTTAGTTATATCAATATAAACATCACTTTATTCCATTGAAGTCCTAAGAGACTAAATGCATCAGACAAAACCTTTCCACTTTGTCATTAGTTTTCTTACAATAGAACTATATAATAATTTGTTAAATCTATTTCGTTAATGAAATTATGCTCTTAACTAAATTTTAAGCCAATTTATTAAATTAGTTATAAATTACTAGATTTTGAGACTATTTTTGAAATAATGACTAATTTTTATGAGAATGGGTTGAAAATAAGGACTAGTTTTATAAAACTAGTTATAAAATAATTAGAGGCAAAAAAAAACTGACAGTCTTTTGTTGATTAGTAAATATTTTTAAAATGTTTTTGTAAGACAAATGATAAACATAAAAATCTTAATGTTCTAAATGTAAATATGTAAATATATATTTACCTCTTCGGGTACAGACAGCTGATATTTTAAAGATGTGAATACAGGTGGCAAGTTGTCATTGTCCAGGACTTGAATATTCAATAACATGAAACCAAAGAACTCCCCATCCTATAACAAAAAGACATTGCATTATAATAGATATAATACAATATCTTAATTCTTTTATTTATTTCATCTGAGTGATTCTTTATATTAAATATAGTTTTATCAAGTAATCTATAATTTCAAAAACACTTCTTAAACAATAATATGGTGAATAAAGCTTGTTCATTAAATCAAAGGGTGCAGCAAAGTGCAGGAAAGTGATATCAGCAATCCAACTTCTATGAGAATTTGTTCAAATTGTTAGTGATATAAAAACATAACAGGAATAAAATGAAAGAAAGAATTATTAATAACTTAATATCTTGTTTGAAAACTGAATAAAAGTTTAATCCAAATGATAAAGAGCTTCAAAAGTTCAAGATGATCTAATGTTATTAATTGATTTCTGGCTTCAAATTAGTATCCACTGCACATTTTTATGCATGTCATCTCATCATGAATCCAAAACATCATAGAATTATCACAATATTTTAGATCAGAAAACTGGATAATAATGTTGGAAAGCCTATCTTTAAAAAAATAAATGAAAACAAAAATGAAGATCACAATACAAACAATTTTTATTCTTTGTCTCAGAACTTTAAACAAAAGAGAGAATATTGGTTATTGTATCTATAGTAGAATTGTTAGAGAAAACTTGTATTGGCTTTAAGATAATCTTTAATTGTTAGAGAAAACTTGTATTGGCTTTAAGATAATCTTTAATTGTTAGAGAAAACTTGTATTGGCTTTAAGATAATCTTTAATTGTTAGAGAAAACTTGTATTGGCTTTAAGATAATCTTTAATTGTTAGAGAAAACTTGTATTGGCTTTAAGATAATCTTTAATTGTTAGAGAAAACTTGTATTGGCTTTAAGATAATCTTTAATTGTTAGAGAAAACTTGTATTGGCTTTAAGATAATCTTTAATTGTTAGAGAAAACTTGTATTGGCTTTAAGATAATCTTTAATTGTTAGAGAAAACTTGTATTGGCTTTAAGATAATCTTTAATTGTTAGAGAAAACTTGTATTGGCTTTAAGATAATCTTTAATTGTTAGAGAAAACTTGTATTGGCTTTAAGATAATCTTTAATTGTTAGAGAAAACTTGTATTGGCTTTAAGATAATCTTTAATTGTTAGAGAAAACTTGTATTGGCTTTAAGATAATCTTTAATTGTTAGAGAAAACTTGTATTGGCTTTAAGATAATCTTTAATTGTTAGAGAAAACTTGTATTGGCTTTAAGATAATCTTTAATTGTTAGAAAAACTTGTATTGGCTTTAAGATAATCTTTAATTGTTAGAGAAAACTTGTATTGGCTTTAAGATAATCTTTAATTGTTAGAGAAAACTTGTATTGGCTTTAAGATAATCTTTAATGAACTCTAAATGCAAGCAGAAATCTTCTAAATATGTATTAAGGACATATTCATTAATGGGGGGAAATGGATCACACATTCTCCTCTGCCTTACTCCTACAGAAAGAAGAAATCTTTTAACTGATCCGGCATTCTTTAATGTTTGTGGGGCTTTTAATCCTGCTGCATTTTCATAGTAACATACTCATCCTCTGAGGTATTGGTAGGTGGGTGCACTCTCCTCTGAAAAATCTGTCATTGCCACTGAAGGGATCAGAGCTCAAGGATTCCTCAATCTTCAGAAGAAGACCACGTCTATGTTTCTGTTTAGTCAAAATTTGTTGAAGTGTCCTGAGGACAGCCCTCACTTATGCCTGTAGGTCCCAATTCATTCCCTGCTGAAGCCAGGTCTCTTTCAATATTATCTGATCTATCACCTCTTGAAAGCTAGCTAATCTGTTAGTTACACTAATTGGTATTCTGTGAAAATGATAGAGTTTGCCGAGAGCCTCATAGACCACATATAGTTTATCACTGGGCCTGATAGTTACCTGAAGATAGGCACTTTTGCGGTTCAGACTACTAAATAGACTGTTTTTGACTATTTTTTCTGCTATATCACCAATTCTTGGCGGAGAATAGGCATCTAGCAAAGTAAACCAGTTTAATGTTTGGGGATAATCAATTGCCATTCACTTTTTCATGTTTTCAGAAGAGACTATGAAGACTTGAATTCTCCATGGCGAATGACTTGGTTCGGTTATACCTTCTTTCAACTTATGAGTAACTTTGGTTTGGGTAAGTATGGCATTCTCATGGCTGCTAGGCTGCGGACTTTAAAGGGTGGCTTAGAGCATCTAAAAGGAATTTCTACTAATGAATGTTATGCAAGAGGTTGTGCCCTATTATTAGATCACAACATAAATCCTTTATTAGTAGACTTACTCATTGGTATAAAGTACCCTTTATTTTTAGGTCAACCAAGCTGTATCCCAGTACTTGTATGAAAAGAGATGAGCTAGCATCTCCACTTTGTTCATGTACAGGTAGGTACTCTAAGGCTTGATGGAATCCATCAATTTAATCTGAGGACATTTGACACCTCATAGACTATAAGTGTTGAGAGACCATTTCATTTCTTTCTATGCAGTTTCTGTCCAGGTTTGTTAAAGCCTCTTCATAGGAACATGCATCTACAAAATACTTGAAAAGCTTGTGCTGAGACATTTCATGAGGTACTGCAGCTTGTTAGATCTTTTGTCACAGAACTTTAAATGTTTATGAAAGTTCTTCTTCAGTGATGATATTATAGTTTGGCATGATATACATTGGGTCAATAATAAGTTTCTTTGGATAGAGTCAATTAGTCATTATCAAAATGGTTAACAACAAGAGTTCATTAAATTGTAGTAGCATTATTAGAGACAATTCATATTGGCTTAAGTTTAGCTTTCATGAACTCTGAATACAAGTAGAGTTCTCCTTAATGTATGTATTCAAGACAGATTAATAGAGGAAATGGATCATACCACAGTATCTGCTGAAATGTTATAATGAAAACAATAATGATACTATTTATGAAAAAGCATCTCTTTTTGCACCTATCCAACTGTCATGATCATATATACACACATACAATAACATCCAATAAGAAGCATTTCTACATATTTGATTTTAATATAAAACATGGTAAATATCCTTCTTCTACATTATGGTAAATTTGTATTAAAAATGAACCCTAGATAAAGTCATCAAACAAAAATGGTTTATTACAAAGAAAAAAAAAAAAAAAAAAAAAAAAGATGGCATTGAAAATTAGTGAACAGACATTACTATTTACCTTTAAGGGAAATTTCATAAAAAAAAAACAAAAAAAAAACAAATGTAAAACCTCAACAAAATATGGCTACATGGCATGTAAGCAAATATTCTTTATTCAGCTGCAGCATTGTCACCATAAAGTTGATAAATCTTTTCAAGGTCAGGTTTGTCACACTAAAAACTTGAGAGATGATAATTTCTGCTATTACAAAAGTAGTTATTACATATATCAGCATAATTTCTTGAATGCTAATGCTTTATGATGATACTAGCTCCTATAAATCAGTTAAAACACCAGAGAGGTGTGACACGATAACTAGGCGTATATTAAGGTGCTTTGTAAAATAAGTATTTTATTATAATAGATTAAAATAGAAAATGGTTAAGAATAGAAAATAGTTTAAAAACATGTTTCGTTTAACAAAAGTGAAAAAGAAGAGGAAAAAATAAATAAATAAACGCTTTTTCTTTTATAAGGAAAATTGTAGAAGAGAAAAGGGTATCAGATTACTGTTAAATCCTACCAGTCTTCTGGTAAATATTTGACTCAGTGATCTAATGTGATAAGAGATAAAATTCAGGAAATAGATTTTTGAATGACCAGGTCAAAATCTGTCTTTACTGTATCTTGACCACACATTAAGAATTTTCTGGCAGAAGCTTTATTAAGATAAAAAGATTAAAAAAATCCTGGAAAAAATACTAAGGATAAGTCCAGACTGGGTGTCTGCAGGATGTTTACACATCAAAAGAAGGAAAATTTAAGTACCCTGAAATTTCAGACTTACAGTCGCCAATGCTTATCACCCGGTGGTCTAAAGCATTTCCGGATTAATTTTGAATAAATACAGGTGATTTTTTCGCGCCGATCAGGCAGATCAAGTGAATGAGTTAAGTTAGTCAGTTGAGTGAGTAGAAACTCCGTTTGTCTTGTTTTGGTCAGTTCGGATTTGATCTCCATTAATTAGAGTTAGAGCTGTGTGTCACACTCACCTGCCCCAACTGAAAAGGCTAACTCTAAACGAAATAAAGCATCATTTCAACTCATCCAAGTTGTGAAAGTTTGTTCCTTATAGTTTAATCTTGTACCCCCAGCTTGAGGCTCCGACATTTTCAACAAACTCCCGGCAAACATCACAGCGTGGAGAACGGCCGCCGGAGAAATAGTTCGGACCGTCAACTGGGGTGTTACAGAGGCCAGGTAAAAACAAATCCTTGACAGAATCTGGCAATTCAAAAGATTCTCCATGGTGGATTGTTTTGATATAAAAGCAAAAGTATTGCCCTTAACTTAGGAATTTAATAAAAGTATCTCAGTAGTCATTTATGTGAAGCAGGGTATCATGCATTGTCTCCTGCTGTCAAGCCCCTCATCAACAAGAATGAAAAAGTTGGACTATCTTATACAATTGATTTTAATTGGTCCAGACAATGTGCTCAAGTGTTTTTCTTTAATGAAAGTAAGATTTGGTTGGCTGTGACAGCAAGCAGTATGTCAGACAGCATAAAGGTGAGACATTGCTACCTAAATGTGTGAAAAAAAAAATGAGTTAAATTCAGGTGTGATGTATATTAGTATTGATTTTAACCTACTCATTCAATTATGTCAAAGTAATTATAGAGGAGAAGAATACTATTGAACAGTATATTGTTTTTTTTTCTCATGCCTCTAAATGACATTTTTATATATGACAATGCTCCTTGTTATAATGTAAAAACAGGAAAACAATTCTTCAAAGTTAAATACATCAAAGTCAAAATCTCAATCAAACTGTGAATCTTTGGAAGATCATTGGCAATAATGTGAAAGTATGGAATCCAATAACTGTAACAAATTTATGACAGTGCAGTAGAACAAAATTATGCCTTAAATATGTGAAAAATTAGTGAATTCCTGTAGTTGAAAATGTACAGAATTAAAAGCTATGACTTATACACTGATTATTAATATTCTGTATTAAGTTAATAATATTACTAATTTACATGTGTATTTAAACAATTGTTCTCTGAATTAAGATAGTAAACCTTTTTATAATAAACATTCTATAACTTTATTCTTTTTTCTTTATTGTGAGTTTTGTTATCTAATCTGTAAAAATGGAAATCATTTTTATTTTTAAATTTTTGTTTTTTAATATTGAATGTTGTTTATATATATATATATATATATATATAGACACACACACACACACACACACTGAAAGAGAGAGAGCCTTTTCATCTGTATACATTCATGAATTTCTAACAAATATTTTTTGTCACTGACAGAGAAATAAATTTGAATAAAAACTTACCGTAGCACTTATATTGAGAATATACAAGTTCTTAACAATATAATCAAGTTTTTTCTTCAGTTGAATAACACCATTTTGGGAATCAGTTATCTGAAAGGTCTTATTCACATTATTCTAAAGTAAAAATAAAAAGAAAGAATTAATAGAGTAAACTCTTATAATGGCTATCAATTTAGAAAACAATCACAATATTTTACAAGTCATTAATTTTCTTTTATTCTGATTTGTCAATAATTAATTTCTGTACAAATGTAAAAAAGAAAAATGATTAATCGGAGAAAATAATCAGTTGAACAATTTGGTAAAAGGAAAAAATCTAGTCTGACTTTTTATTCATGTATTCATCTGACACAATCTTTTTTCTAAATTGATCTGCCTGAGTCAAAACATACTGCCTCTTCTCAAATCCGTATTATTGCCTCTCTGCAAAAGGAAGTTCACTTCTTTGGGATTTCCCTTTTTGTTTTACTTGAACCATACTCTCTCCCTTCTGGTGAAAGGCATGATAATGTGGGCTCTAATCTGTCTACCCATGAGGGCTGATGGGCTCAACTTCCTGTCGGCTTGTGGTATTGACCTATAACTGAGGAGCATTTTAGCTAGAAACACCTCAATGTTTTCAGTGACGGGCAAGAATGGCTTCAATATCATTTTAACTGTTTGTATCATCTGCTCTGTGATTCTGTTGGACTGAGGATGGTATGAAGGAGTTTTTAATTGACACACAGCTTATCCACTTCAACCATGTACACAAATTTTCATCCCAAAATTCAGGAGCATCATCTGACACTAACAGGAATGTGTACATCTCTACCCACTGAATTATTCTGTCGTCCTCTATTCCATGTTTATCATCTGTCCTTTTTACAAATCATAATCTCAACAAAGCATCTATATGAGGGATGCTATTTCCCTTAACATATACAATGCCAAAATCAAATGCCATGATCTTACTGGCCCAGTGTAAAACCTCTCAATGAAGCAACTTTCAACAACTCCTTTTTTGGATTGAAAATAACCTCCAACAGTTTGTGGTCTGACTTAAGTAAAAAATTCTTACCTAGGAAAAAATTTTGTGCCCTCTCCATACTCCAAACAATTGCTAAGACCTCTTTCTCAATGTTTGAGTAATTTATCTCTGAAGTTGTCAATCTCCTAAATAAATACATTATTGGATATTTTTCCTGTGATAGGATAGCAGCAATCACTTTCTCATTCATGTCTGTGATCAATGTTATCTCTTTCTTAGGATCAAACACGCTTGTTATAGGTTTCTTTTTCATAATTGCTTCTAGTATCATAAAAGCATATCGTTTTTGTGTCCATTCAAACTCTGCGCTCTTTTTATGTAATTCTGACAATGGTTCAATTAGTTAAGTATATTTCAGGATATTATCTACTGTAAAAAATTTTCAAATCTAAAAAGGATTCCAATTCCTTTTTATTGGTTGGAGTCACTACCTCCAATCTTTTTTGTTAGCTTTTCATCAGGTGCTATACCAGTCTTCAATATTTGGTAGTCCAAATATGCCAGATTCTTGCAATCAAAGTTACATTTGTCTACAGAGATAAATGTATTAAAAAATGGTTAATCCAGCCTTTTTTAATTGCTATAATATTTAATCCACTTTTTGTTTTAACTCTTGTTTGGTCTTTGCTCTTACCCCTATATCATCTTGGTAAATAATCATGTTAGTTACCTTGCCTAACAATATTCCTTCAATTACTCTTTGAAATATATGACTAGATGCTTTAATTTCAAATGGTAAGCAAGTCCATCTTAACAGGCTTATAGGGATGTTGATTATGGCAACTTCTTTAAATTTTTCATCAGTCTGAATTTGGTTGTAGGCAGATCTTAAGTCAATTTTTGTAAAATATTCCATTATTTGGTCCTGTTCACCTTCCATTCTTAAATTTGAGATTACACACTCTTGCTGTAGCAGCAAAGGCTTTTATCTGAATCTCAATATATTCAGGATCATCTATGAGACCCAAGCATCTTATTGATATCTTGCAGTTTCGCTACTCACTACATGGTACACCATTACGTGTGATGTAATGGAGTTGTTTTTTTTTCTAATTGTTTCACCCCAAGCAAGGAGGTACAACCACTGGTGTGCAGGGCACTACATAAGAGAAGAATGAAAGTTTAAGCAGTAGGAGAGGAAAGAGAGAGACAAACCAGTTACAGGGGGGTGTCGGAGAAAGGTCAAGAGAAGGATGGAAATACTGGTGTGAAGACAGTTGAGAGGGTAGAGTGAGAAAGGAAAAAAACAAGATGTAGAAAGGAGAAGAGAAGGACTGGAGTCAAGTGGATAAGAAATGGGAATTGACATTGCATTTAAATTCTTGGAAATTGTAGTCGTCAGGGAAGCAAGTATATGGAAGGGAGTTTCACAGGCAGGAAATGCGAGAAAAGAAGCTACTGGAGTAGAAGTGGCAGCTGCATTTGATTGATTTAACTGTAAAAAGGTGGGACCTTGTTGCTAGTTTTGCTGCTTGAATAAATTCTTGTAGAGAGCATGTCAGTGATCTAAGCTTGTTGGAGCAGAAGCCATGAAAATATTTGTAAATATTTGAGGGAAGCCACATCCCATCAGAGAGAAAGTGGCTGGAATCAAATTGCCATGTTGGAATCGGTCACGTTATAGATTCTCTTTTGGAGCCTGTCGAGAACCCTGAGATGAATAGCATGTGCGCCTGACCAGATATGACAACAGTATTCAATGCACAGTCAGATGGTTGATTTGTATATGTGAAAGATGGACTCAGGCAGGGAAAAACTACCTGGCCTGACACAGTGACCCAACCTTCCTAGCAGCAGATTTAGCTATTGATTCAATGTAATGAGGTTGGAAGGGAGGGTAAGACCAAGGAGGCACAATGTATTGCTTTCAGGGAAACTCACTTGTTCCATGCTGATGGGGGGTAGGAGGGACTATCTGTGGTGGTTGACAGATAGCAGCTATATTTTAGAAGCATTAAAATTTACAAGCTATTTCTTACCCCAGTCTACCTCAGCATGGAGATCCTTCTCAAGATCAGCAGTGAGGTTATCTTTAATCACCTTGCCAGATTTCTTACAGAGGCAGGAGTAAATAGTGATGTTATCAGTGTATATGCCTATTTGGGATTTGTTCATGTCAAGAAGGTCATTTATGAAGATCAGAAAGAGTGTCAGGTTGAGAATAGAATCCTGGGGGACACCAGTGTCTGTGTGGTAGGATGTGGAGGCATGCACGTTCAAGACAACCTTCACTATGCAGTTTGATAGGAACAACAGGATCAAATCAAGTAAGCGTCCAGTGATACCATAACCCTGTAACTTGCGCGGAAGGCCAGTGTGCCAGACCCTATCAAACGCTTTGGAAATATCCAGGGCAACAGCTTGAGCTTCGCCAGACTTATCAAGGGCCTGGTATATGTACTCAGTGATGGTCATTAGGATATCGGTAGTAGACATGGTAAAGTGGAAGGCATACTGTCTGTCTGAGAATAGTTTATGAGCAGTGAGATGTTGAACTATTTCAGCATTGATGATAGCCTCAAACACTTTTCTAAAAATTGGTAGGAGGCTGATAGGGCAATGGGTCCAAGGGTTCCCCTGAGTTCTTAAATACAGAAACCACAGAAGAGAGGCAGTAATTATAGAGTTTACAGAGGACAGAGGAGAGTTTAGGGGCACACTTTTTCAAAACAATGACCGAGATTCCATTGCATCAGCTCACCTTATGGGGGTCAAGTTTTGAAATTATCTTAGATATCAGAAAGGGAGTTATATGAACATCTCTCAGTTGAGCCTCAGTTCTAAGGGGAAAGTTAGGTGCAGATACTTCAAACAATTCAAATGTGGAGTTAAATGAGAATATGTGAGCAAAGCACTCAGCCTTCTCCATGGATGCCACGAGGACCTCAAATTTATTAAGGGAGGGATGCAAGATTTGCTGCTGTTCAGCACATGTTTGCAGAGCCACCAATAATCTTTGGAGTTAAACTTGCGGGCAGCTATACACTGCCTCATTCTCTCAGCAAATAACAGTTTAGCGTCATTCAAGATTTCTTATACTAATTACAAGCAGAGGCAAATGGGTGCCTATTATGGTCAAACGTGTTGCTCCAAAATAGCTGGAAGTGGTTTCTGTGGGCAATGGTGGCAAAGCAGGCAGGAGAGAACCAGGTGGATGAATGAAGTTTGGGATAGAACTTCCTGATCAGTATAAAAGCATTGATGCGAGCTTTCACCCAGGAAGAGACCTCAGAGGTGCTCTCCTTAACAGGGAGACTAAACACTTTTTCCCAAGGGATATCACATAGAAAATCCATCTGCTCTTTGGTAGCAGTAACAAATTCTGTTGGTAGAAAGCTCCTGGGGGAAATGAATGTGAAGAGAGATATTAATAAAAACAACAGCATGATCGGAGTTACCGAGAGGGCAAAGCTGTGAAACTTGGCAGGAGTCAGGGACAGAGGTGAAGCAGAGAACTAGCAGAGAATTGTGTCCTGAAGGGATATTGAGGAAGAACATGGGGAAATCCACCACTTGCATAAGAGATTAAGAAATAGCAAAGTTCATGGCATAAATTCCACCAGAATCAGTGGCAGAGTTTTCTAGCCACTTGGCATGGTGGGCATTAAGATCTCCGAACACAAATATGTTAGCAAATGGGTGGGAGGAAGTAGACTTATATTGTCAGAGATACTGCCTAGCAAGGAGCAGTCAAGAGAGGAAGAGGAATGGTACAGAAAGAAAAGACAGCTAACCAATTTGAGATGTGAAAGATGGAAATGAATGTATAGGTGGTCAGGGGATTTGAGAGATGTCATTCTAGCTAGAGGAAGGAGTTCAATGATATAAACCCCCAGACCATGTATATAGACAATGGAATCCTTCCTTAAGAGGGGAAGATAGCCAGGAATCGAGAAGTCAGAAGAGGGAATTGAGGGGTTAAGATTAGTCTCACAGAGCACTAGGATGTCAGGGGACTTTTTGTGGAGGAAAGATTCCATGCTATAAAAGTTGGAAGGAATACCATGGATGTTCGTGAAAGAAAATGTTGAGAGACTTAAGTGATTTTACTTTGCCTGGTTTAGTTTTGTTTATTGAGATAAAGTTATTTATATTTGTTATTGGTGAGGAGAGACCTTGAGTAGAGGTGGCAGATAGTCATTGACTGCAACATGTGCTGGAAGGGAGCTGGCATGGACTGCAGCTAAGTGTGGCATCAGGGTTGCCCACCAGAAGTGCTTGCAGGGACACCTATCCATGCATGACATAGCACTGCAAAAACCCCAATATTATGCAACTGTTGATCAGAGCAGCCACTCTTGATGCTATGCAAGAGTCTGACAGTTATCAACTTAGCACTTAAATACAACTCAGCTAATTTGCATAGGATACCAAATTATTATTCTGTCATTGTTTAAGATTTTGCCTTGGTAACCACAGATGACAATATGGCAAATGATGCTATAATAGTTTTCTTATTTTTGTCTATTTTCTTGTTTTTTATCACAACACTTCAGGTTGAATAAGATAAAAAAAAAACATTGAGTAAAACAAGATACAGAGGTGGCAATAAGACTGTAGATTTGTGTCTTGTCTGACTGTAGACCTCTGTTGGTTGGGTTGGTTAAAATGTTGTGCATGAAAGATTAGAACCCAGGATGAGGGATGCAAATTTTAGTATTGTATGAAACTGTTTCAAATATTCTTCTGGTTGAGTAAGAAATAATTTGATAAGATATATTAGTTTATTGAGCAGCACATTCACCCTACTATAAATGGAATTCATGAGCATTGTTTTTACATTCTCAAGATAGAAATGAATATGAAATCCTTAGTCAGTATGTTATTATGCTTATAAAAATATCTGAGAAGTGCAATTTTGTGAACCAATTTAATGAACATCTTATAGGCTGGAGGTGGAGATGAAGAATGAAAAATTCTGTAACATTTCAGTGAAATAACACTGCAGTTAAATAAACCTTTCAAAATATTTGTAACAATTGAATCGGCCACAAAATTGTGTAAAGGTAGTCAAAATTGCAAGGACTGCCAAAAAATGAATCAGAATCCTATCATAGGTGGCCAGAGAAATACAAATGCACCTGCTATTTTACTGATAAGTATTCTTTCAAAAATGAGAGTGTTGAATGCACACATACCAGACATGTTCATAAAAAGTGGAGACAGTATAGAAGTAAGCAATCTAGTAGAAGGGGAAAGATTACAGGAAGATGGCAATGAATAATATTGATGGCTATTTGGACATAAAGATGATAGAGCCATTGACAATTGACATTCATTGCCTGTGCAAGTCAAATTGTTTGTGAGTAATTAGAGAGAGAACATGTTACTTTCTGCTTGGTCATAAATTTGAGTTAATTTAAAGAATTGCATGATTCGAAAGAGGAATTTCTGAGGTTGAGAATGTATAAAATAGAGTCAGTAAAACTGGGATTTGATATTGCATGAAGGAAATAAGAAACATCTGCTGTTGTTGGCTGGGAAAGGTGAAGTTCTCACATTGCTGAATATCAATTGGTTGCAGAAAGTGATGTTAGAGTACCAGTCAGGAGGGAGTTCCACTGAAAATGAATGTGATACTGGCTCAGCTTGATTCTTTGTTTAGCAATGAGATAGCACATTTAAACACTTTTAAAGTGAAGTTACTAATTTATAAAACAGCAATACCATGATTTTATAAAGCTCTTCCAATACTTTATTCACTAAGGAATGAAAATGAGAAGGGGCTTTATCAAATAGAGATATAAATTATTACATAGGTTGAATATTCTTGCTGGGCTACATCTGTTGTACTAAATCTATTTGCATGGAGACTACAATCAGACCATAAACATGTTTGCACCTTGTGACACATATATTATACAACATATTAAGAACTCAGTTGCTACCTTAAAAGAAGAAAAAAGAAATTTAGTAAGTTTGATTTGAGCCATGTATATCAGCAACACAAGTTAGACAAAAAAATACACAAGAGCTGCTCACCATTAATACTCATCATGGTCTGTATCAACCCACTTGCTTGCAATTTGGAGTGTATAGTGCCACAAGGAACTTTCAACATGAAATGGATGAACAATTGAAGATATATTCCTTTCTGTGAAGTGTAGATGATACTTTGGTTTCAAGAATTGGTGATATGACACCAGAAATCTTGTCTGTATTGGATAAGTTAGGACTTCAATTGAAAAAAGAACAAATGTCATTTCTTTTTTTTTTTTTTTCAGGAGGTGACTTATCTGGGCATTAGAATCAGCAAAAAAGAAATAGCTTCTTTTCTAGAGAAAGTTGCTGCCATGGAAAAGATTCCTATGTCTAAGGATATTATGGAGATAAAAGCTTTTCTTGAATGAACTTTGAACTATTATAATTATTGTTTATCCAATTTGTCAACTGTTACTGAGTCACTACATTATTAAAGGAGGAGAAATCTTGTGTGCATGGAAAGCATATCAGAAAACAGCTTTTCATGATACAAAGAAAATGCATTCTGTGTCTTTGTCAACACATGTTGATCCTTCAATTATATGAATCTTCCTGTGAAACAGAAGCAGTAATGGATCATAAAATGGATAACAGGGGACAAAAGCTGGTTTCTTAGCATTTACGTACATTGTTAGCTGCACAGATAAATTTGACCTATATTGAAAAGGGGGGGGCAAACGCTTTCTGCTATTTAAAACTCTGTACACAGACTATAAACCACTCTTGAGATGATTTACTAAAACAGATCTTTTGCTGCTTCCAGAGTTCAATATTGGTCACTGTTCCCAGTTGCCTAAGCTACAAATTATATCATATTGGCTTTTTTAACAATAATGTGGATTACCTTAATCCTATTCTTATGAATGGCTTAGCCAAAGATTATTCAGTTTCAGAGTTCATATAATGGATGTGGTTAATTCCTGTGACTACAGCTGAAAAATATTCAGAAACTAACAAATCCTCTAATGAAAAGGGTATATAAGAGGACTATGAATGGCTGGGTAATTAATGTTGCAGTTACCAAATCAAAGCCATACTTTATCAAGTAAGAACTGAACTTTTAGGATGGTGTAATACTCTGGGTAAGTACATAGGTCCATCCTTGCATATACAAGTTGAAGGTGTTGAAAAGATTTCATCAAATTCATGTAGGAATAGTGAGTATAAAAGCTTTTGTTCAATGCTGTCTGGTGACCAAACCTAGATGCTGTTATTGAAATGATATGAAAGGCTTAGAAAGTATACATTCAGGATCAGAGAAATTCTTTAAAGAAAAAATAATAAAAAAAAGCAGCTCCAATTCATGGCTGGGAATATTTAAGTTTAAATCAGCCATGCAGATTTTACTGGTCTGTTGTTATTGACACATACGTGAAGTGGACTGAAATAGTCAAATTAGTGAATAATTTTGTTCCCAAAAGACAGTTCTTTTGTGACTCTTGAAAGATAGCGGGATGCATTCTGGCTTTCACCCTATGAATAAAAGAGATATAAACAATATAATGTGAGGATTCTGGTGTAGAGAGGTGGCAATATGACTGCAGACTTCACTGAGTGGGCTGAAGGGTATAAAACCAATATTAAGTCAAAAGGTACTATCCAAAAATTAATAAAAATACTTCTATTCAGAATTCAAATAATTTCTGACAACTTCATTGAAATTAAATAAATTACATTAAATATTAATATCAACCCTCTTATCCACAGTGATAAGCAAAGGT
The DNA here is from genome assembly GCA_037127315.1 of Ascarosepion bandense. Lineage (NCBI taxonomy): Eukaryota > Metazoa > Mollusca > Cephalopoda > Sepiida > Sepiidae > Ascarosepion > Ascarosepion bandense. The sequence continues at coordinate 79,947 of JBBBDQ010029837.1, read as the reverse complement.
TTTGTCATGCAAAATAAAAATGTTGAGGAAATCATTAATTATAACCATCAATTATGCTATCAAATAATTAATGTTCTTAAAATCAGTACGTCCCCGAAAATTTATTTACGATTAATTAAAAAGATAATAATTTGAACTCAGTAAATTTTGCATTAATTTTTATCATGTAAATTTCTTTATAGTGATGAACTTTGAACAATTTTTTTCAATTTATAAAATCAATTTCTTAATATTGTCAGTCAATTTTGTAATCTTAAAGACCCTTTCTCAAAGTGACCACAATGAGTGACTTCCTCTGTACAAATAATTATTAATCAAAGAAAATACATAACTTAATCAAGTAAATAAAATCATAAAATATCTGAATACCAAATGACCTTACCTGAATAGCATATCTTATTGTCACATTATTTTCAGGATAAACATCTTTGTCTATTGCTTCAAAGTTGTTGCCTTTGAAAGTATAAACTGAAGTGTTGACTGCAGTGTTCTGAAATTGGAAGAAAATACAGGCTTTGTTTTCTTTTTTCTTATAATTATTCATAATATTCTAGAATCTTAGATATTAGCTTGGTAAAAAATTAAATTTAATAATCTGATATTTATCTGTATATCAATAAGTTTGTAGCCTAATGAAGAAGCATTTATTTTTCAACATCATCTCCTTTATCAAGACAAGGTTGTATTTTATATACCAAATATTTTTCAACAATCTCCTTTGTCACTGAATTTAATACAATGCTTCTCTACAGATCCTATAAATCAAACATTATACAGTGAAAATATCAAATCAAAAGCTGTACCAGACTGCCACCTAATAAATTAAGATATTCATACAAATTCAATAACTAATCACTAATTGAAGGTGATGTTGAAAAGTTATCATACTGACGAAGTCCTACAAGAAAAATTTTAGTACTTGGTCAGATTTTGGGAAGTGTGATCTTTTCAACAACCCCTTGTATAATGATTTATTTTTTCATTACTGTTAGAAAGTTTGAAAAAAAATTGTTTTGCTTATTATATATTTTTAAATATCTGCATGATTGTTTCTTTGTAGGTTTTTGCCCAAATAAAAATTTCATTAGTTTTAGTATCATTTTTATCTTTAAATTCTGTTCAACTGGTTTAAAGATCTGCTAAAATATAAGGCTGCATATAATAAGCCTATTCTTGAAGTAATACTTGCATTAATTCCTGACCAGTAACAATCTTTCTTATTCATTTTTAAAGCATATGCAGAATGAAGGCCGAAATTACTCAAAAAGATGATTTTTCCAGAAAATCAGAAATATTTAATTTCTTCATGCAGAAAAATGACTCAAGCTAAGTAGCAGTAAAGTCCATGGTTAATGACTAGCTAAACTCAAACCATATTTTTTGTTGACATTTAGATGGGACTAAAATACAAATTATCGTTTCATTTTTTACTTCAAATCCCAGAATTTGATCTGTCATTATGTAATAAGAGAGAATGAAAGTTAACAAATCTAAACTTATTTATAAATGGAACTTTGTCTGTATGTGTGTGTGTGTGCCTGTGTGTGAGTGTATCCGTTACCTATAGACTCCGAAACAGCTGAACCGATTTTCTTGAAAACTTACACAGTTGGACTATAAGCGACTTTTTTTTTTTAATCATATCACCCCGAGCAAGGCAGTAACGCCACTGATGTGCAGGGGGCTATGTAAGAGTGAAAAGATTGGAAAAGATAAAGCCGGAAACCACATCCTAAACAGGGAACAAGGGATGAGCCTCTTAACCTGTTCAATAGATGTGGGTGGAGTGTGAACCGGGTGATAGATAGATCTATCTACTCCACTTGAAAAAAAAAACAAAAACAGAGTGAGAAGATTGGAAAAGAGAAAGCCAGAAACCACATCCTAAACAGGGAACAAAGGATGAGCCTCTTAACCTGTTCAATAGACGTGGGTGGAGTGTGAACCAGGCGATAGATAGATCTATCTACTCCAATTGAAAAAAAAAAACAAAAACAAAGTGAGAAGATTGGAAAAGAGAAAGCCGGAAACCACATCCTAAACAGGGAACAAGGGATGAGCCTCTTAACCTGTTCAATAGATGTGGGTGGTGTGTGAACCGGGCGATGACTGTGAGTGTTCTTAGCTAGGTTTTGTGTTGAGGTACCTCCGATAAATATTGATAATCAATTATTGAAAAAAATCGGGTTATAGAAGGAGTGGTCCAATTTTAATCAAATTTGATACCTCATAGACAAAGACATAAGAAACAATATTCAGAAGTTTCAAAGTTGCAGTTCTTACAATAGTGCAGAAAATCGATTTATATATATATATAAATTGATACCAGGAAATCAAAATTTGACTTACATCCATTCATTTTTCTTTCAGTCTACGTTTTCGCTTTAACTGGAAACAACTATTGCTTTTTAGTCTTTTGTGCCAACGTCCGAAGAGTCTGAGCTCCAGGACCATGGATTAGTTTTAAAGCTTTCATTAAACTCGGGCAATGCCAGGCTATATTGCTAGTTTGTTTAATAAATCCTACTCATGATATCATGGGTTACAAAACCAGATTCCCTGTAAAATGAAAATATATAACCACTTACTTCTGGAGTAAATATGAGTAAGCTTTTGTTTGGAAATCCAGGTGAAAATTCATTAACTCCATCCACAAAAATAAAATAATCCAAGGGTGGGTGGTGCTAAAAACCAAACAAAAAAAGATAAGAATAAGAAATGCTAATATATCATTTTTGAAATGAAATTACACAAGGAAAAAAAATTTTCTCAAATATAACACTTGAAACTTTTAAATTATTCTAGTCAATGATCCAACATTTTTGACAAACTTATTGACACATTTTAACTTTTATTCAAGTTATCATTAATCAAAAAGTGATAATAGATTAAAAAGTTTTTTGAATTTTAATTTTTTGACAGAGAAGTTAGGATAATGGTTAGAATAAATGAATTCAGATTTTTTTGTTTCTTATTAGAACTTCTTTAAATGAATACATGAAAGCATTTAATAGCTGTTTTTCTTAATTTCCCAGACAGGCATACAATAAAACATGCTGGTCTTGATTCAAGACTGGTTTATATAATCAAAAACTTTTTAACCTTTTCTCTTTTTTTTATTAATAGCTGTTTTTCTTAATTTCCCAGACAGGCATACAATAAAACATGCTGGTCTTGATTCAAGACTGGTTTATATAATCAAAAACTTTTTAACCTTTTCTCTTTTTTTTATTAATAGCTGTTTTTCTTAATTTCCCAGACAGGCATACAATAAAACATGCTGGTCTTGATTCAAGACTGGTTTATATAATCAAAAACTTTTTAACCTTTTCTCTTTTTTTTTTATAAAACATTTGTTTTTATTTTACATCATAGTTTTATTAAATACTTCCTCTCACACATTATTTTAAGGATAATTTTTTCTAAGTTATATTTCTAACCAAGAATTAATGACTCATTTTATCAAATTTAAAAAAGTCTTCAGAATACTTATACAAATTTAATCAATTTCTTCAAACTCTCTTAAAATTATATTGTTATGCTAATTAGCGGAATAAGAAGGTAATCAATTATTATCACTGATACTATCATTAAATTTTTTATAAGCAGAATTTTGATAAGCTAGGTGAAAAACATAATTATCAAAAATAAGGTATAAAAGTTTTCAATTATACAAACCTACTCATTTTTTAAAAGCAAATGTTGACAAGTTTCAGCTTTTCTAAAATTATCATGTTAAAAAGAAGTGATAGGACACCTACATAGAATGGAATGGAGTGTGATTTTATCTCAGTCTCAAGTGTTTTATGTAAGTAATGAAGTCTGTGAAGTGGTGTTTTCAAAGTAGCCACCCACTTGACCAAAAGAGAACATAATAATAGATGAATAAATTAAACTTTGAGAACAAGTGACAACAAGTCGGATATTGACAATTTCCAGTAGAGCAAAAGTGGCTAGAATATTACATTTTTTCCCACTACTTTTTATTGATACTTCTTTGATAGATTTGTATAATTTGAAACCTTCTGATCATATATATTTTTTTTAAAGGTATTTTCTTTTTAACATAGCTGTTTCATAAAACAATTTCTGGTACACAATGAAATCTCTTTAGATAAGATTATTTTGAAGGAGTTGCATGTCTGCCATGTCTCATTTTATCAAAATAACTCATCAATATTATAATTTAACCAATCATGAATAAGAGCAGCTTTATGAATTTGTATTTCTTACAAAAAAAAAAAGAAAATATTTAACAGGAAAAGATGACAACTTGTTACACAAAAGTGATTATTTAAAAATGTTAGTATATGATTCATAAAATTTTATACACCATTGAAAAAAAGTTTTTAAAATGTCAGTGAAATATCTAAGAAAAAATTGACTTCAAAATGGTTCTACTTATATATTTAATAGTTATCATTTTCATTTTAAAAATATTAAACACATAGAAGCAGCAGATAAAATCAAAGACTTTATACTCTGGTAGTGAATTTGACAGGTGTTCAAGACAATCCTTAGATGGTGATGAAAGCAAGAAAAGTAATAATTGTCCTGTAGTGGCTGAGAAGGAATTTTGCCACTATGACATCACACAGAAATACACATGCTGTAAACTGTCAATTTCAGTTTGGTTAGCATAAAGCTACATTCTAAAATAATTTGTTAACTAAAATACTTTAGGTGAAATAAAGACATTTCTGTCAAATTTCCTAAAAAATATATATTTATTCAAAAGATACTAAAAAATCATGATGTAAAAGGAAAAAAAAACTTACAGTGTTGTTATAAGTACACATCATTTTAAATTTATAAGTTTTCTGTGTCTGTAAAAAAGAAAAGGAAAAAAAGCAGAACATATAAAAATTATTGTTGTGATAAAAAAAAAAACTTGCTTTACAAAAGTATCACTTTACAAAAGTGACTCTTATTTTTACTATTGCATCATTACATTTTTATATTTTTTAAATTCAATATTGTTGGTGTCCATAATAGATATCAGCAGGGAAAATAAAAATTGTCAAGCTGAATTCAAATTCCATTGAAGACTGGATATATGCTTCCTTTGCACTGATGCCCTATAGAAAAGCACAAATCCACTTCTCCCTGCACTTAGATATTTTGACAAAATGTTTTGTTACCCACATGCCATGATGGCTTACAGAAAATAAATACAGTAAATTTGCATAATATACTCCTCTATTTCTGTGGCAGCAAAAAAAGTCAACTTAGATGAGGTCAGTAATTCTATACAAGTCAGTTAAGTGCCATGTATGATACACGCTTGGGCGATCATGCCTCGAAAAATACATAACTGAAAAGGCAGAAGATTTTCCCAGAGTATGTTGCCATTACTTTCTATATACCATTCTATATACTTGTCTGGAAAGCATCTTGATGTACCTGAGAAATTAATTTATGATCTTTTTGATAAAAAACCCTGCACAAAGCAGGAAGAATTGACAGGTGCATTGTTACAACAAATGGAAAAGTCACAAAAAAAATAAAGTTCACTAAGTAGTGTCCCACTAGCAACCAAAGAAACCCATGGGAGAGTGTTCAGATATGTGTAATAAGTTCTTTGATTAGCTGCAAGGTTACATCAAAGTCATAGCCACTTCTCAAAATACTTAAAATGGCTAGAGAATTTCTAGATTGTATGTGTGTGCATCCAAGAAACTATATACATTTGTAAAGAAAGCAATTTATGTTTGTGTTTTGTTTGTTAGTCTTGTTAGGATGACTGCTAAAAACCTCCCCAAATTTATAGAAAAATTCCTACAGATGCATGCTGGGATTTCTTTCTAACCAATAGAAATTCTCAGTCTTATCTTCACACTTTTGTTCTTTCTTGTCTTCAAGTCAGAAGGCTATTACCACTTGACTACATCACTTTTGCCTGTGAACATAATTCTTACTATATTAACTTTTTTCTTTATTACTGTCTTATAATTGTTTTGCCTTTGACTTGCATTATACACACACAAATTTTAGCATGTTTTTATATATATATATATATATATATATATATATATATATATATATATATATATATATATATAAAAACATGCTAAATTCTGCCTTCTTCCACCAAGTGCTCATAGCTTAGAGGTACAATTACCACCTGATGTCAATTTAGTTGGGTTTCAATCCTGGCTAAAAGCAATTGGATGTCTAACCATACTGATGAGCTGTGATACAGCAAAACAGGATTGTCTGTGGATGGCTATATATATATATATCTTTGTTTTGTATTATTTTTACCATTGTTTTTTTACCTCTTATTATTATTGCTTATTGAAAATGTTGTCAGTTATACTTAACTATGGCCAATTATTTCACTTGTTTAGATAATACTCTATACCTTCAAAATGTTTAGAAAAAGAATGTACTAAAGTTAATAAATTACATAGAGACATATTGTATTTAAATATTTCTTCACTCAAAAAGATAAAATGAACCTTTATTACAACATTTATTATTTAGAGGGTGCTGAATTAACTTTCAGTTAATAATCAGAGATGTTGTCAACAAAGAGTATTCATCTTTTTCACTATGCTCTGTGTATAATTGTGCATACACACAAAAGTTCATATGGATGGGAACTTCTACTTAAAAACAATATTTTCTTAACCAAACATTATGCAACAGAATTGTTCTGAATAATAATTTGAACTTCTTATATTCAAAAGGAAATGTGCTCCTGAACTCTCCTCTGTCCTCTTTAACCTCTATAATTACTGCTTTGCTGCTTCCTGTTTTCCTGCATGCTGGAAGTCCTCTTCTATCATTCCTGTACCCATCCAACTATCACCCTATCAGCCTTCTACTAATTTTCAGAAAAGTGTTCAAGGCTATTATCAATGCTGCAATAGTTCAACATCTTACTACCCATAAACCATTCTTAGACAGGCAGTATGATTTCCGCTTTGCCAGGTCTACAGCTGATATGCTAACGATCATCATGAAGAACATATACTAGGCTCTTGATAAATCTGGTGAGGTTCATGCTGTTGCCCTTGATATCTCCAAGGTTTTTGATAGGGTTTGGCATGCTGGCCTTCTACACAAGCTACAGGGCTATGGTATCACCAGACGCTTGCTTGATCTGATTCAATCTTTCCTGTCTAACCGCATAATGAAGGTCATCGAGAATGGACTTGCCTCCACATCCTACTGCACAAATGCTGGTGTCCCCTAGGGCTCTATCATAGGCCTGACGCTCTTCCTAATCTTCATAAATGATCTCCCAGATGTGATCAAGTCCCGAGTCGGCATCTTCACAGATGACACCCCAATTTACTCCTGCATCAGTAAGAAATCTGGCAAGGCAGACAAACACAACCGTGCTGCTAATCTTGAGAAGGATCTACACTCAGTGATGGACTGGGGTAGGAAGTGGCTTAACAAATTTCAACGCTTCTAAAACAAACACTGCTATCTGTCAACCATCACAAGCAACCTCTCCTGCCCCCCATAAGCATGAACCAAGCGAGTTTCCCTGAAAGCAATATACTGCACCTCCTCGGCCTTACCCTATCTTCTGACCTCAAGTGGAATCATTACATTGAGTCAATAGCTAAATCCACTGCTAGGAAGGTTGGGTCACTGTGTCAAACCAGGAATTTTTTCTGCCTGAATTCATCTTGCACATACACAAATCAACTATATCCATCCGTGCATAGAATACTGCTGTCATATATAGTCAGGCGCCCCTGCTGTTCATCTCAGTGTTCTCAAAAGGCTCCAAAGAAGATTCTGTAATATGATAGGCCCCGACTTGGCAGCTTGCCTCCAGCCACTTTCTCACCAGTGGGATGTGGCTTCCCTCTGTCTATTCTACAAATATTTTCATGGCTTCTGCTCTGACAAACTTAAGTCACTGGTGCCCCTGCCACAAAAATTTACTTGTGCAACCAGACTGGCAACAAGGTGCCACCCATTTACAGTTAGATGAAACCAAATGCAGCCAGTAGCTTCTGTTCTCACACTTCCCACCAGTGGAACTCCCTTCTATATACTTGCTTTCCTGATGACTACAACCTCCAGGAATTTAAATACAATGTCAATACCCATCTCTTATCCACTTGACTCCTTTCTACATCACCCCGTATATCTTGTTCTTTTCCTTTCTCTTTACCTTCGCAACTGTCTTCACACCTGTGAGCCCATCCTTCTCTTGCCCTTTCTCTTCACTCCCCTTCTGTCTAAACTTTTACTCTTATGTAGCTCCCTGAGCTTCCTTGGGGTGAAACGATTAAAAAAAAAAGTACATTTATTTAACCAAAAGAGTTCTGTCCGTTTTTAAAGGAAAAAAAGAAAACACTTCACAGTGTTGTGTAACTTATATTTAGTCTTCAAAGTAATCGCCATCGGCATCCAGCACTTTCAACCAACGTGTCTCCAGCTGTTCAATGCCCTTGTGGTAGAACTCAGGGGGTTTTAAAGCAAAGAAGTCTGTGACGGCTTTGCTCAAGTCTGCTTCATTGGTGAAGGATTTCCCTTGAAGATGATTATCCAGGGAGTGGAGAAGGTGGTAATTGGATGGTGCAAAGTCAGGTGAATAAGGTGGATGGCACAAAGTCTCCCAACCAAGTTGCTGGATGTGACATGTGGCCTGGCGCTGTCATGGAGGAAAAGCACACCTTTGCAATTCACCAATGCTGGCTCCTTCTGACCCAGTGTCTGTTGCACACATTTCAATTGCTGCAAGTATACGTCTCCAGTGATTGTTTGGTTGGTAGCAGTTCATAATGAACCACTTGATGACCTGTCCACCAGACACAAAGCATAATCTTGCGTGGGTGCTTTGGCAGTCTTGTGGTGTGAGGGACAGCATCTTGATGAGACAACCAATGTTTGAAATGCTTGGGAGTTTCATACAGAACCCACTTTCCATCACTGGTAAGCACTCGATTGAATAAGGATGCAGTATGATGACGAGAAAGAAGCAATACGCAGACTGCCACTCATTGTCCCTTGTGGGTCTCCAACAGCGTTTGTGAAACCCACTTGCTCAGTTTGTACATCTTACCTAAGCAGTGCAAGTGAAATCTGTTTCATCAGAAATATTGAATTGTCTTGCAAGTTCACCACACATTAAACTACTGTCCTCTTCAATGTCCGCCTTCAGGACTCCATCATTCAAGACCTGTGGTCGTCCACTGCAAGGCTCATCATGAAGAGACAAATCTCCCGATTTGAATTTTCAAAACCAAAGTCTTGCAGTATGTTCATTCACAACACTATCCCCAAACGCTTGACATATGTGGTGATTTGATGCAGCTGCTGATAAGTTCACTTTGAAGTCGTAAAGCAAACAGCCCCGAACGAGATCTCTAGACACTTCCATCCTTCTCACAGCTGTCCAGCTTATAACTAATAGCTGGGCACAGTGTGCATGTTTTTTTATAACATCTGATGTTCCTACTTCTGGCTGTCCAAATTTGAAAACAATTGCTGCATGCATTTTGTATATATTTCAACTTCATTCAATGACTAATCAAGAAATGGACAGAACTTTTTTGGTTACCTTGTAAAATCTTCTGTTGCCTAAAGAAAAAAAAATCTTTTTTTTCATATTTCTAACATACCATCAACATTAATATTCAGATTTAAACCAACTTTTGACTTAGTAAACTTTTGTTATAATGAGCATTTGGTTACAAAAGAAAAGGTTTAAAATTTTCAACATGTATTCATCAAAATTCAAAATATATACACAGTTGTGTGAAATTTGGCAAAAATTGTTCATGTCTGGTTTTTCAGTTGCCATTGATTAGGTGTAATGCTGTTGTCTGTAAGGCAGGGAGTTAACCAAATTTCTTGGCCAAGGTCACAGATGAGGTCAGAAGATAGATCTGGAGTTGATTAGCTGGTTTGACATATGCCCTTGTTCATGGTTAAAATCTACACCTGTGAGATGTTGGATGTGCTGATTGTCATGTGATGCTGAGAAGTTGAAGTCAAACCACTTGGTAAAGTGGGTTGGTAGGTTGGTCGATTGAGATCACAGTGGTGGTGGTGGTGGCATTGGGAGCCTAGTAGTGTTGAAGCTGTAACATCAACTGCATTCTGCATGTGAAGAGTCAAGATAGATTAGTGAAGCTTAGATGTAATCATAGTAGTGACAGAAAGAGTGTGCCTGTGTACGAACAGGTGGAAAATTTCTTGGTCATTATAAGAGGCTTTCTGTGTGCGTTGTAGTGCATTGGATATCAGCTCAGAATGAGAAATCGGGGAGCCAAGTTCGAATTCCAGCCGAATTCATTGCATTCACTTACGCGCAAATACCCTTGGGAAAGGTATTAATCCGTCTATTCCTTCCAGTTATGGGTTAAATAACAGGACAGTCTACAACCAGTCTACCGCAGAAAGCAATGGCAACCTACTGCGGGATAATCTTCTGCCCAGTCAGTCATGTCTCTTTCGAGACATGATCGCCCAAGCATGTATCACGTATGGCACTTAACTGACTGACTTTTAAGCAAACCTGGTGCTCCCCGGGATCATCATTTTTTTTTTTTGCAGGAATTTTAGTGACTGGCTATTGTATTTTATTGTAGAGATCTGTTTTGTAGACCTGATGTGATGCACTGCCCCTGCATAGAAAACAACATTTTTTAGTTTGTGTTTTGCTTTCTTAGCATTCACATCTGGCCAACATGTAAAGTGAATCAGAAGATGATATAATTGTAGTGTAGTATAACATTTTATAGTAAGAAAACAATAAAAAAGTGGTTTTAATCTGAATATTAACATTGATGGTATGTTACAAATATGAAAAAAAAATAATGATTATAATAATTCTTTAACTACTTAGTAGCAGTTGAACTGCCATTGAAAGTGTTAGAAAAACTTAATTTTTTCAGAAAAGAATAATTCAAAACATTTACTGAGAGTAAATTACCTGTAATCAGATAAAAAATGAATTGAGTAAATAAACAACAATAGAAAGAGGCATAAAACAAGGATGGATCTTCTCATTGGATTTATTTAATAAATACAGTGAGACAATCTTAAGAGCTGGAGATTTTATTTGGATTTATTAATAGTGGATACAATGTCAGCAACATAACTTATGCAAATGACACCATATTAATTACAGACATAGAAAATCAACTCTAAGCACTTCTAGACAAGGTAGTAAAGAAAAGTGGGAAGAAAGGACTAAAAATGTTAAGATAGAATGTATCAGCAAGATGTGAGCTTCAAATGGCAGATGTCAACAAAAGGCAAGTACAGAAGTTTAATACACTAGAAAATGTTCTAAATGATGATGAAAAATATGACAAAAAATGGAAGTTGCATTGGAATAATAAAAGGTGCCTTTTGAAAACTAAGCAAAATATTAAGAAACAGGAAAATTTAATTGGAAACAAAGATGAGAATGCACAACTGTTAAGCAATATCAATCCTCTTGTATGGCAGTGAATGCTAGACAATTTTCTCCCAGATGACGAGATGACTTCAGCCTATGAAGATCTGTTTCTACAGAATACACAATTTTTATCTTAGGAAAATGCAGGGTGACTTGACAAATCTGATCAACTACCTTATATTTTTAATTGGTTGTTGGTTGTTTAGCAGCATATTAACCTTTGTGGTTTATTTAATGATGAAATTTAAATATTTTGTAAACAATTTTATTTTTTAGATAATGATTTTAGTGACACAAGTGTTATTAAATAACCCATAGATGGAAGTAGAAGAGGTGGATACATACTTTACTTCAGGGGCATTTACACATAAGTGAATATAACGAATGTGACTGGAATAGGACCTCAGCTCTCTGATTAACAATTTTTAGCTATTGTTCATTATATCACTCATATACCCAAGCTTACAGCACCTGGTATTTCCAAGCATTCACCTATCTAGGTACTGATCAGGCTTGATGTTGCTTAACTTTGGTAATTGTACCGGAACCAGTACTTCAACATGATGTGGCCATGACCCTAAAACTTTTGAGTATCACTTTATGATATCAGGGATATTGAGAGCATGTCAGAACCTTAGGGAGAAATATGACATTTTTCAGTAGACAAAAAAAAAGCCCGAGGAATAAAATATTAGATAAATAAATAACACATTTTTAAGCAATTAAAATTTACATTATCAATTCCAAAGCCAAACTTCTCAAATGGGTGAGCTTTAGACTGAAGATTTTATGTTTCCTAAGTCAATCAAAGTTTTGGTGTCATCAAAGAAAAAAATATTAAAATGCCTAGATGAATTTAAGTCTACTTTCTAAGACATTGGATAGTGCTATTGTTTTAAATTAAGCAAGCACACATCAACTTAATATAAGTTCACATAAATTTATCTCAGAATAGCAAACACAGAAATAGGCTTAAACAAATAGAATTTTAACAAAGTAGATATTTATATTTACAATAATTTTATGATAATAAAGTAAAAGTAAAATAATTACATTTGCAAAACTTACATTATTCTTTTCAAAATCAAAATCGATTTTTGAATAAAGGGTGTTGTTGATTATTTCAAATTTATCCTTTCCACTGTGAAGAGCCATTTGTACATCTGAAGGGAAATCAGTAACTTTGTCTCCTAGAAATAAAATACAAAATAAAAAGATAGTGTTTTGTGAATAATCTCATTATCATTTAAAACTGATTAAATATCCTTTTTGCAGAATTTACAAAGAATGACTGATCCGAGCAGTAAAATGTTAGACTTGAGTTCAAAAAGATAAAACAAGCTTAAAAGATACAGAAAATAAGGACTCTGGAATTGTTCTTAAAAAAAGAAGAAAACTTTGATATGTTAGATTATGAGCAGTTGACATCTATCAAGTTTAGTTACAGATGGCACAGTGAAAAATGTGAGACAGAAAAATGCTGTTGTGTTCTTGCATACAAAGGAAAGCCCACCAATCTACAAGTTTAAAAAAAAAAACATTTGAAATATTGGCTTTTAAACCAGTGGAAAATCTGCAACAAGATCAGCAACCAAACAAGCTCCATTAAAACAGAGATTGTATTTATTTGGTTCTTAATGAGGCCAAGTTTTAATATGGAGCTCTATAAATTGACATGTGGAGAAAGGTAAAAAAAAAATTTACCAGTCAAGAATTTACTTGATGCTACCCTGTTAATGCAATGAAGTGCTGCTGTCTGGGAGATGTCATCCCAGGAACAGGTCTCTATTTCTATGTTATGTGGTACTTATTATCCTTGAATTAGTTTCCTACAAGAACAAATGAGAGGAAATTAATGTAGGAAAATTATGCTGAACTAATTCTTTACCACTGACTGCCTGCCTTAAAAATTACAATTCAAACTGGCTTTACATGAACTTTACCTATTGTCACTAATGAATAATACACAACTAATTTGGCCACAAGGTAGGTCAATATATGCCATGCATTAGTATTTATTAACTTTAGTACAAAAGATTAAATGTGAGAGAGGAATTAGAGAAAATGTTTGAGTCTAAAGCTATATGCAAGTGTAGATTTCTAGTGAAGTTCAAATGTGTTCTATCACATGGAGAATAAGAGAATGATATTGACATGACACTGCCACATTTTGTGCACACATCAGTTTGTCTATCTGCCATGTCCTATGATAGAGTAAAAATCTTTTTTTCCTCTGAGAGCATAATCTAACAGTGGAAGACTGCACCAATCTTTCAAAAGCTATTGGATGTTTGATTTGAAAATTGTTATTTATTCATGGCTTTTATTTAAGCATGAACACTGACAACTGGCTCCTGTGAGAAATTAGACATTTAACAGTTAAATTGGTTTCCTTATTTTATTTTGAATTATCTTTTGCTAAATTTTAATAATGAAATTAATATTCCAGAATCAGTCTATCAGAAATCAAGCCAATCGTCGGCAGTTTAACTTTGGTCAAGTTTTCATTCTTGCTGTGACATTTTTCTGCAAATATTTGAAAAATTCACTTAAAAAAAATAAAAAAATAAAAAAAAACAGCTGTTTTCAGTTGGTTTATTACACATTAAAATCTAAACTGTCAAACTTTTCAATTTCACTCCATTAAAACAAGCATCTTAATATAAATCTTTCATACTGATTTTTGAGTTTTTGAAAAATACCAAAGCCAACTTTATCACTCTCTCACTTAGCTTTAGTAATTTTCTGAACTAACAAACTAAATACTTCTAGTGGTAGAAAAAATATGATTAATTGGCCGATTTTTCAGTTATCTATCTAAAATTAGTTTTATCAAGTTTAAGCACCAAGTTCATATATTGTACATGGTGAATCCAGAAATTAGGTATTGTCAGTCGTAAAGTATTTAAGAAAGTGTTACTGAGAGAACTTGCTTAATGTTCATTTATAATTTTTTTTTCAAATAATTAATGTTCAAATACTTAGTTGGAGATATATTTATCATACACTGTGTTCACCTTCACTTTAATTTGCATAAAAAGATGAGCTTTGAGAGAAAAAAATGTGGAAGATTCTCACTGATTATTTTGCAAGTAAATGAAGTGATGAAGGATTCTGCCTGAAAATTTATATTTAAAGATTCTCACTGGAATAATTTTCCTTCTCATCTAATCAATATCTTTTATAAAGAAATGAAGATATTTTCATTAGAAGCATTTCTTATAGAATCCAAGCAGGAAACAACTAAGTTTATTTGGTTTGGCACAAGGACATATTTATGGAACACCTTGCAAAAAAATAATAACACTCTTAATAGTAGACAAAACTAATTTGCTAATTATGTTGTCTTGTTTGATTTTTTTAAAATGAGGAAAGTTATCTTTTCATTAAAAACTCATCATTTATTGACTTAGTTTTCAGATTCAAATATGAACTTCTTTTTTCATTCATGCTCGAATAGAAAGTGAAAAACAAAATTTTTACCTTGACTTAGAGTTTCATTTACATTTACAATGTTTTTTATATTGGAACAGTCTGAAAAGTAGAAAAGAAGAAAAAATAATGGTGTATTTAAAAAAGGATGGAAAAGTGAGATTAATCAGTACACCATAACTTTTTAGTCTAGATTTTATTGATGAAAAGAAACAGAAACTTATTGTGTATTTAGGTAGCAATTCCTGTTTTATGCAAGTTTTGTTAAAAATGACAGACAAGGTGCTGTGGCTAAGTTTTGTTAGAATTTTTCATGTGATCTTATAATTGTTTTTTTTCACTACATAAAGTATATAAAAATTGCCCAACAATGTCCATTTTTAACCAAACTTGCATATGTATATATATATATATATATCAAGGAGAAGAGGACCAACAGTTTTACAATTCCATGTTCTCCAGCATTTGCATTTTTTTTATAAAAGTGCTCAATACAACAAATTTTGTAAGGCATAGTATAATTAAACTTGTTTTTTATTAAAAATTTAATATAGTTTACACTGTGACATGGAAATTTCTATGTTTTGAGATTTTTACCTCATCATCAGGTAATGTTAGTTTATTGTTGTGAAAATGATTTTCATTTGAATATAAGAAACAATATGTTTATTATTTATAGATATGGGAAGACAGAAAAATTTATGTGTGTGTTCAATTTAACTAATCAGAATAGAGATTCACATTAAATTTAAAAAAGAAAAAGAAGATATACATTTGGGGAATACATGATTTCTTCTTTCAATCTTAATGGCAAGCATGTCAATCAATTAAAACCTCTGTCTAGACTCCATTTCCGTTGATGTATCCATTATTATTACAAAAATTTTCCCTTTATTTTTCTATGTTTCTCAACATTTTCTCAAAGAAAAAAGAAAACATCTTATATTTTTGATCTAACTTAAAGGGACCTTTGAGTGTAATTATACTATTTTTATTTTGATTCAGAATGCATTTTATTCTAATTTTTCTAAAACTCTTAATTTGTAAGTAACATTTTTTAATATCTATTTATTTATTAATAATTTTAAAATTCATTTTATTATTTTTGTAAAATCTATTATTATTATATTCTAATACAATTCTTAGTAATCATAATACAATTTTTTAAAATATCTATTATTAAAAATTTAAATATCAATTTAATTATTTTAATATCCATTTAAGTATTCTTTCATAATATAAAGCAACTTATTAGATATATGTAAGTTAATAAACATTTTTATTTTTTTAAGAATAATCTCTTTAATTGTATTCTAAGGTGAACATTTTGCAATGTTTACACATTACATTTATTTAATAGATTTTTATTCTTAAGAAATTTAATAATATATAGTTTTTCATATAGACACAAGGGGGATGAGCCATTTAAAGACTTACATATTCTAGCTTTTATACCAATAATATTTCCATCGGGATGTTCTATTTCTGTACTTATTATTATTAAATGAAGACGTTAATAAAATCGGTTTTTCAGAGAGTTCTTAGTATTAAATTTTCACATTACTAGGATTTTTCACAGAAGAAATAGTACATTGATAGACAATGGATTCTGTAAGGCACCTATTTTCCAAAGGACTCTCTATAGGGTTTTTACAATTACATTTATTATTGTCCAATTACTGTGTCGCAATGTAAACTATATTAATTTTAAATAAAAGCAAAACAATTATATATATATATATATATATATAGAACATAAAAATATAAATAGAGATATGTGGATGAATGGATTCTTGCATTGAGAATGACAGATGAGAGTTCAGTAATTTTTCTTTAAGAACCTTCACAAGGGAATTGTTTAAAGTGGTCAATTTCCTATGCACAGCAATGCATAGGAAATCTCTCATTAGCATCATGTTTTGTACCTATGGTAAATGATGTTACAATCACAGGCTTTTTTTAGTAAGTGTTTATCACCTATTAGCTGCAACACACACAGTCAATCTAACAAATTTTGGTTACACTTATTTCGCAGCATATAATGTACCATCCACACTACACCATTTTTAACATGCACCCTTTTTTTTTTAAGATAAATGTACAAAACAAACAAAAATAAAGTACAGCAAAATATCAAGCATAAATCAAGAAAAAATAACATAGAAAAGTCAACTGCTTAAATCAAGTTTATTTATATCAAAAGAATTTCTCAATATTCTCATTTACTCTTGCTTGAATCTTGTTATATTTTTTTCTTAAATACAAATTTTGCATCTCTAACTTTGAACAATGGCTATCAGTGTTGTAAGTGGAATTAGTGAACTAAATGCAAATTCTGGACTTACCTCTGTTGAGGTAAAGATTATTATTTCCTATTATCAGAATTGTTAAATTTTGAAAATTTGCAACTGTTATCATCAAAATCTGCTGTAGTCATGATTAATTTCAGGGCTACCAAAAGTTACCCCCTGAATGAAAGCATGTTATTTAACTGACAGATTTGATTAAAAAAGGACACTCTATATGGTTTGAAATATGGTAAATATTTAAATTTTAAAACACTGTTTACATTTGAAAGAGTAAGATTGTTTCCAACAATTTTTTAGGTTGTCCTGTAAATAGCTTTTAAAAACAGACAAAAGCAAAAGCAATCACATTGGAGGTAATAACATTGAGACAGTAATATTTATAAAAAGGCAATTGTAATTTGCATTTTCTGGTACCTGAACATTTCAAACCTGTTAAAGGTGATTGCAATGTAAGCAATACTATTGTAGGGACGCAAAAAAAGATTATCTCCCTTTGAATGAGATGACGTCATGATTAGTGACATCAGTTAGTAAAGTGATGTAAATGATCAGTCTTTAGTTTGTACTCTGCAAGTCAAGACAAACTTTTACTTTTTTAGTACAGGCAAAGGCTAAATCTGTCTACCCAGGTCAACTACCATAGGGCAACCCACAAGCCCATAGCACTTTTTCACATTGAGAAATATGTCCTCACCAGAGACACAGAAGATAAATCTGGCCTGCTCAAATTATAGAAACTATCTAACCAAACTGTCAAATCTATTTCAGACCAACAAGCAATGTCTCAGCAGAATGAAACATTTGTCTATTCTTGACTTGTAATAATTTCTGACTCTGGCTGACAATTTTCAGTCTAAATTGTTAAGAATAAAAACATTCCTGAGTGGTTTTTATACCATTTTTTTTTAAATATAGTTCTCTTTCAGCTTAATAAGTTTAAAAGATGACTTACATTAATTTACTGTTCATAACATTAACAATATTGTATGAAAAAAAAATTTTGAAGACAACCTAGGCAAACTTGATTCAGATCTGTGAAACTGTAGAGCTCCACTCTAAGATGAACACAAAAAATTACTATTAAATGTTGGTAGAATCATTAAATACATGAAAAATAAAACAATTTTTACATTGCACTTAAGTGACAATTTATCCATCGCGGGTAATAGTTTGGAAGAAATATGACAAATTAAGTTTAAAAGAGGATCCAAATTCAAACCTGAAATAATCACTTCTGATTGGCTAATTTTTTTCTAAAATTTAAAATACGCTTACGCAGATATTGTTAGGTTGAAAATTGCATCTAAAATTGAAATATTTTTTGTGCCTGTAATGTGATCAGATATAGTATAAAATTCTGTAGAGTGAAGCAGAATCCCTAATGAGAGTTGCAACTCGAAAGAAGCAGGCATCACAAATCTTTTTCTTAATAAATCAAAACTGAAATTACCGCTCATCATAACAAGCTCTTTCTCTCACTCTACTATTTTCATGAACCATGAAAAGAAAGTTTTAAAGTTAATTAACAGTTAATATATACACAAAACTTTTCTCTCTCAACATACAAAATTCAACAAAGACCTGCACCAAAAAAATCTTCTGTCAAAAACATCTGAACATTATTTGAATCAAACTCAACTTCATTGAAAGAACAATCAAAAACTTTTCTATGAACATAAAAAATATATAAAACATTCTATTTTCAGTTTATGAATGCAACTAAAGGTAAATAACTTTGAATATTATTTCTTTCATTATTCTGGTTTGTTAGAAACAGTCACATTTTCATTCAACAAGAAAATCTTTGAAATGAACTGTTTAACTTCACACAAATAATCCTGTTTGAAGTATTGTTTATTAATATTTGTATTTCCATATATAAAAATTTGTTATTTGTTGAACAAAGTCATTTGATTATTGAACTTATGCCTTGTATAGAATTCAAATGTTTGCGGAGATGTTTCACATGACCTTAATTTTCCTTCTGATTCATTAAAATTTATTCAATGATTCCAAACTCTACAACAAATTGGTGATATTGATGTTTAGAAAAGAAAAAAAAGGGGATTAATAAACCCAACATTTGAAAAGGCTAAAAAGGCACAATAAAAATAAACCAAGAAATTGCTAATCCTGATGTAGAAAAAAAAGATAAATTGTTGATTCCAGCATTTTAAAAATACAAGATGAATTTTTAACCCTGACACACAAACAGAAAAGTAACTGCTGACTGTCATTTCAAGTAAGGCACAAAATAGGGAAAAATAATTCATAATCTCTATAAAGGCACAGGCAAAGAAGAAATAAGTTCTCTAATGAATGATGAAAACAGCAGCAGATTGATAATCTCTGTCATCTCAAGACAGCACTCCATAACTAAAAGACTGCCAAAAATTTTAAAAAACCATGTAGTAACAGAATATTAATAAAAATTAACATGGATGAATAACCTGAACAATTTACTGAGCAGTAGTAACTTTGAACCTGCCAGCCTTTAATACAAACATGCAAACTTGGTTTGCACAGTTGAATGCAATTTTCACAGCAAAAAGAATAATCTGACATTCAACCAGATATGCTTATGCTGTTGAAAAGCTTCCAAAGTGGCATCAGAAGTTGCTGACTTATTGAGTGACATGCCCACTAACAGGCTGTATAATATGGTTAAAGATGCAATATTGTACCGGACAGGATTCTTGGAAGAGAGAAAACTGTGATTTATTCAATTATCAACGATCTCAGCCTACAAAAGCTTGTGAAAATTGCAGATAGAATCATGGAAAATGAGCCAATTGCACCTATTAACAGTGCCATAAAAAAACATCCATACCAAATCTGACAGAAAATAAGCAAATCCAAGATCTCACAAAAAAATTAGAGCAGCTTACAATGCAGATACAAGAAGTGCAAAGAGAAATGCATCAGAATCAATGTATTTCTGTACCGGGACGTTGGTCATGACACAGGTCACAGTCTCGCCATATGCATGATTTCACAGAACCTGTTTGTTGGATCCATGAACGTTTTGAACAACAGATTTGAAAATGTCAAGAAACCTGCAAGCATTATAATGAGTTTTATGTCCTTACCAAAACACCAGTATCAAGGAAATTAACCTCCTAGCAGCAATTAAAGATATCATTCACTGCCAGTGATATTTTTCAAAATCACCTATTCTATGTCAGAGATAATAGTGGACTACTATTCCTGTATGATGCAGGGGCACAAGTCAACATGGTTTTGCCTAAAAGAAAATTGCCTGTTAAACCAGTGGCATATAAACTCCAGGCAACCAATGGCACTGCTATTGAAACATACAATGAGGAAACTTTATTGCTAGATCTAGGCCTTAAACTGAAATTTCCTTGGATGTTTATAGTTGTTAATGTAAGCACCCCCAAATTAGGTGTAGATTTCTTGGCAAATTTTGGTTTGCGTGTCAATAACTCGAAACGAATATAAGACGACGAGAATACCAAAGTGACAATCAAGGGTATTAGATGATCTAAAGTCACTGCAGGAATATCTACTGCCATCCCGAAAGCAAATGGTTTACAAGATTTACAAAAATAAATATCTTGAATGCTTTTTAACTACAAGGAATCATTGTTACATAACGTGAAGTATGCTATTAAAACTGTTGGTTTACTAGTATCCTCAAATCTGTGACGTTTACAGCTGGAAAAATACAAAGTTGCTAAGGCCGAGTTCCCATACTTACTGGAGCTAGGAATCGTTTGCCCATCTTCCAGCCAATATGCAACTCCGTGATATATAGTTCCTAAGGCCAAGTCAGGAATGTGGTGTCCTTGCAGAAATCTTTGTTAAATGTATTTTCTGTCTACATCTGACAAATATCTGATTCCTCACAAAAGGGATTTTGCAGCATCCTTACAAGGAGCAAAATTTTTTTATAAAGATTGACTTAAGAAAGGTGTTCCATCAAATTCTGGTAGAAAAATCTGACACACAAAACTGCCATGACGACCCCATTCAGGCTATTTGAGTTCACCCAAATGCCATTCAGATTGAGAAATGCAGCTCAGTCATTCCAAAAGCTCATTGATGAAGTTTTGTGTGGCCTGGACTTCACATTCACCTACATTGATAATGTGCTAATAGCTAGTAAATCCACAGAAGAGCATATTGCTCACATCGAGCAATTTTTTAGAGACTTAAACATTGCAGCTTAAAAATTAATGCTGAGAAACGTAAATTTGCGGTCCCCAAGTTAACATTTCTGGGATATGTGATGAGTTAGGGATAACTCCTTTAGATGACAAAATTACAGCTGTAAAACATTTCTCTCAATCTGCATCACAAACAATTATGAAGATTCATAGGCATGGTTAATTATTACAATTCACCTCACATTGATCAGAGATTCTAAATGCTATTAAGAACCCCCCTACATAACCAATCAAGAAAAAAAAAAGCAAGACAATCCTTATTAGTGAAGAACTGACAGCATTTAGTAATGCAAAGGAAGCACTGATAAATTATACCAAGCTGTCATATGCTGCATAAGATGAGAATGCCAAATTGACTCTCACCACAGACATGTCCGATGATTTGACTGGAGCCATTTTACACCAGGTATGCAAGGAAGGAAAACAACCTTTGTCATTTTTCTCAGTGAAATTGAACAAAACACAAAAGAGATATAGGGTATTCTTGCACAAGTTATTAGCAATATATCTGTCTATGTCACTACTGGCACATACTGAAAGGAAGAGACTTTACAGTATTTACAGATCGCAAGTTACTTATTTATGCATTACATTCAAAGTTAGATAAGTATAACTCTCAAGACATCCGTCAATTAGACTATATTGCACAGTTCGCTTTGGATATCCAACATATTCAGGGGAAGGATAACATCATAGCAGACACCCTGTCGAGAGCGACTCTTAGTATAATAAACTCATACTACTTGAACTTGAGATATTTGGCAAGTGAGCAAAAAGACAACACTATAAATAAAATTAGAAATAATACATCACTACTATTTGAGCAACATCCAGTTCCTTTCAGCACTGAGACTGTACTATGCAATGCTAGCACCAAAAAATGTCCATCCTTACGTACCTCCAAGCATACATAAGTAAGTTTTCAAGTACTTTCGTGAAATTTCCCACCCTGGACATAAGGCATCAGTGAAATTAATTTCGAATAGGATTGTTTGGTCAAACATAGCCCTGGATAAAAAACATAGACCCATGACTATACTAAATGCCAACAACAACACACCAAATCACCTCCTGGTCATTTTCTGCACCTGATGGATGTTTCAAACACATTCACATCAATTTGGTTGGCCCTTTAGAGAAAATCAACAGATATTTATTAACAATTGTGGACATATTTACTAGATGGCCAGTTGTAGACTCTTGAAATGCTGAAACAATAGCACACACAATACTATATAACTGGATACCAGTGTATGGATGTCCCTACATTGCAACAACTGATTGAGGATCCCAGTTCCAGTTCACATTAATGAGTTTACAAATTTGTTAGGCATCAAACATATATCAATGACAGCATACCACACTTGTGCAAATGGCATAGTTGAACATTTCCACATCAGTTGAAGGCACCCTTAACAGCAGGGCTTACAACCATATCATGTTGAATACACCAGTTCTTGCTCGATCACCGATGTTAAGCAATGTTGAACCTGGTGAGTACTTAGATGGGTGACCACTTGGGAATACCAGGTGCTGTAAGTGTTTAGTGACAGATGTGTGTTGTGGTGCAGTGGATATCAGCTCGGAAAGAGAAATCGGTGAGCCGAGTTTGAATTCCATTTGAATACCCTGCATTCACTTAAGCACTGGTACCCTTGAGAAAGGTATTAATCAGTCCCTTCCCTCCAGTTATGGGTTAAATAACAAGGGTAGGACTTGGGGACCCTGCCCTTAAAAAACAAATCCCAATGAATCTTGATATTCTAAAAGAAAAATGTATTACTAGACACAAAACTTATATAAAAACAACAATAAATTGTTGAAAGAAAAAGGTATTACCAGCAATAAATAAATAAAAATTTAGTTGGCAATAAATGACCCGCCGAGGTTGATATACCATAAAAACAAAACCACCAACCAACCTTAACAGCAAGTTTAGACGAAGGTTCATGGTTAGATAAACTACTGCCAATCTTACTAGCACTTCGAAACGTGAAAGAAGAATTAAAATGTACGACAGTGAAGTTGGTTTTTGGAAGTTCATTGGTACTTCTCGGTCAGATGGTAAATACTGAAGTATCTTGTACACCATCTACCCACTTCATCCAAAATTTACAAAATACGATGTCTGCCTTCTGTTATAAAGCCTGAATGATTGTGAGTTTGTATTTTTGCAATGGGACACAGTGAAAACGCCATTATTATTCTGGTTCCCACAAAGTAGTCTCCAGTGAATCAAAATATTTCACCATCTTAATTAATAAACAAACTACTGTCAACATTGACAGTTGTCCTCATCTTTATTGCTATATTTATGATGTTTTGGCTGTTGTACACTCTGGCCTTCTTCAGTGCTAAGAATTTTGAACTGAACTCTTTATTTTGATTACTGGGAATTTTCATTCTCATTCCATGTGCAATGCCACTTCCGGATGCCATGTAGTTATCTCCCTTTTAACTCAACTTTCTAAGATTAGATACCCCAGTGATCAAAATAAAGGGTTCAATTCAAAATTTTTAGCACCTGAAGAAGGCTGGAGTGTACAACAGCTGAAATGTTGTAAACATGGCAATAAAGAGGAGGACAACAGTTTAAATAATGTAAATATTACCTCATTTCAGAAGTATAGATACATATAAAATATTTTATATTGGCTTTCTAACTTCTGTCTAAGGAGTTTTGCATCATTAAAATGAGGATTAAAATTGTTAAACAATCCAAAAGTCATTTTTATACATTTGAATACTTTTGACTGTCACTAATCATTATCAAGAATTGTGAGGGATCAGTATGTAATGCAAGATGTTTTTAACAATTCTATTAATCTAAACTTGCTTCACATACTGATCACTTGTTATTCTTGATGACAATTGTAATAACAATTAAAAATATTCAAATGTATAAAAATTAACTTTGAACAGTTTAACAATTTTTATCCTGTTATAAAACATCTCAATTGGAATTTGGAAAAAAAAGAATATAAAAAGTTAAATAGACAGACCATGTCAGTGTTATTCCATAAAATTTGTCTGCATTAATTTTTGCTGCCTAAATAAATAGACCATATATATAATAAAATACATTTTTATGTAACAAAGTGCTCAACATCAGGGATAGAATGAATGCAAATATAAAAGTAGACATTTAAATCAACACCCAGAGGTGACAGTCTGTTGTCATGTTTAACATCAACTTATCGATGTATGTATGCATGTATGAATGAAGGGAAAATATTATATATATATATATATATATATATATATATATATATAAGGGAAATTTTGACAAAATGTAAAAAGTTTTTGTGTGATGCATTTTGTCCTTTAGTACTTTATTGAACTAAAGTGATGTTTATGTTGATGCAAATACAAATGTGCCTGAAGTGTCAATGAAATTTGATTTTTCTTAAATATGGACAAAAAACATACCACAAAAACTTTGTCACAGATTTCCTTAAATTTGATCTTGATATATAAAAATTTATATATTATTTTCCTATATAAATACACTTTTGTAGTACAAGCAGTGTTTTTTAAACAGAAATAAGTATATAAAATTTAAATAATGTTACAAAATGCAAAGGACTGGGCCAGAATGGCCAATGATTGACTAGAGTGCCTCATGGGCAGGGTGTTCTGATAGTGATGGATAAACCTTTCTCTGGATTTTCGAAAAAGTTCAAACCGGGCACTTGACAAGAATGGTGAAGCCCGAACTGTTGCCTTGGATATCTCCAAAGCGTTCGACAGGGTCTGGCATGCTGGCCTCTTGTGCAAACTGCGAAGCTACGGGATAACTGGACATCTGTTTGACCTCATCCAGTCATTTCTCTCTAACCGCACATTGAAGGTGGTATTAAATGGGCATGCCTCCCAAAACTACCATACAAACGCGGGCGTCCCTCAAGGTTCTATCCTAGGTCCCACGCTCTTTCTGATCTACATAATGATCTCCCCGATGCCATTAGATCCCAAGTTGGCATGTATGCCGATGACACAACAATCTAC
This sequence comes from Ascarosepion bandense, assembly GCA_037127315.1. Lineage (NCBI taxonomy): Eukaryota > Metazoa > Mollusca > Cephalopoda > Sepiida > Sepiidae > Ascarosepion > Ascarosepion bandense. Next base: position 54,628 of record JBBBDQ010029837.1, on the reverse strand, counting down.
TCTCGCATCGATCAAAAACCAGGTGTGGACGACAAAGTGAACCTCGCTGCCATACTTGAAAAGGACCTCCAATCCGTCGTGGCCTGGGGTAGGAAATGGCTGGTAAATTTCAATGCCTCTAAAAGGAAGCTGTTATCAACTAATCACCATAGACAATCGCATCTACCTTCCATTAGCATGGGACAGGCTAGCCTCCCAGAGAGTAAAATACTACGCCTTCTTGGCCTTACACTTTCGGCAGACCTCAAATGGAATGACTATATCGAATCCATTGCCAAATCTGCTGCTATGAAAGTCAGTTCTCTGTGCAGGGCCCGGAAATTTTTCCCATCTGAATCTATTCTGCACATATACAAATCTACCATTCGCCCGTGTATTAAGTATTGCTGCCATATCTGGTTGGGTGCCCCTGCTGCTCTCCTTGGGCTTCTTGACAAAATACAAAGGAGGATCTGTAACGTGGTTGATACTGACTTGGCAGACCGGCTGCAACCACTCTCTCACTGGTGTGATGTGGCTTCCCTGTGCCTCTTCTACAAGTACTTTCATGGCTTCTGCTCCGATGAGCTTAGATCACTGGTGCTGCCTAAGCACGAATTTACACGAGATACTAGATTAGCAACTAGGTCCCACCCTTTTACAGTTAAACAAATAAGATGTAACCGTAAATTCTACTCCAACAGCTTCTTTTCTCGCGCTTCCCGCCTGTGGAACTCCCTTCCACAAGTCTGCTTTCCCGACAGCTACAATCTCCAGGTGTTTAAATGTAGGGTCAATAGACACCTCCTATCACACAAACTCCCAATTATTCTCAGAACACTCTCATCTACCCAACCATCATTCTCGGTATCCTTACCTGCCTATCACCCACCCTCTGACATTTCCTATATTTAATCATCCTTTCTCCACTCTATGTAGCCCCCTGTGCAGTAGTGGCAGTGACATGCCTTGCTCGGGGTGAAACGCTTATAAAAAAAAAAAAAATGGTATAAATTCAACAGAGGGTGTCAAGAATTCTGAAGTGTCAATAATCCCCTCAGGTTTACTACTGGCTAATGCCATCTGTGGAGGGACACTGAGCCAATGTGCGACATGTTCCTATGACATCATTCCTTCTACTACATCTTAGAATCCAATTTGTAACTCTTAAAACAAATATAAAAAATAAATGACATTTTCATTGATACTGTTTTATGTAGTAGCCTGAGGACCTAGAAACAACACAGAATGCAACAATAGAAAGTTAAATAGATACAAAAATATTTCATCCTTATTTCACATGAAAACAAATTATTCAAATGCATTAAAATTGTTCACTAATATATTGACAAGAAAGAAAACATTTTTGTGATTGATTCTACATTTATGAAATCTTATATTTCAACATAATTTTAATCTAAATGAAATGTATAAAATATCTTACCTTGTTTTGAATAGTCAAAAATTAGAAATAGTATTATAAATAAAACAGTTGTTCTTGTCAACATCCTGCCTGTTATAATCATTGTGACCGTTTTTTAACAAATTTTAACCTGCCAATCTGTGGTATCTGCAAGAATAAAAGCACTAAGAATCAGATTTGATAAAGGCAGCATTAAAAAAAGATACTTATGGATAAAAAGTAAATCAATATGTTAAACAAAAAGGGAAAAAGTAAAAAAAGATTAACAAGTGAAAGAGAGAAATGATAAAGAAAAGAACAAAAACAAATTAACTAAGTCAATACGATATTCATGTTTTAGAATATCATGAAAGGAAAAATATTTAAACAGTTGAAAACTTAACTTTTTTTTCAACAATATTTAATATTTTTTGCTGGTTTAAAATTCAAGAGCCTTGATTTCGATCAGTAAATCAGGAAGTAATTTTTGTTGTTTCCATTATCTAAATCAGAAAAGTTAAAACTCCAAAAACAAAGCATCTCTCTATACTTGTTTACTGACTTAAAATTAATGTATTTACTCATGCCTTTGTAATTAACAAAGGCATGAGTTTGGTCAGTCAGTGAGAATTGAACCAACTTCATAGTAGTAATGGTCTACTAGAATAGCTTTTAAATGTCTATACTTTAATGCACAATACATAAAGGGAACAAATTTTACTGATTTGTTAAAACATCCATATTTTTTCCAATCGTAATGAATTAAGCAGCACAAGAGAGTAGAATCTAATATTTCTTTGTTATTCAATATTTAATCAGAAAATTTGACCTTTTTTTTTTTAAGGATAGTTATGTCAGACAGGGAACATCATACAAACAAAATATATTGTGAAAAAACAGTTTAAAATTATTGAAGACAGTTTGTTAGTGATTTTGATTAAGACAAAATCTTTATTCTTATTTTGTTATACATGATTCTAGCTGGACTGAAACTGTGTGTGAAGTGTAGTGGTTATCAGCATAGAAAATGGAAATGGTATGCAAAGTTCAAATTCTGGCTGAGTTTATTGTATTCACTTTTCACACAAATATTCTTTGAAAAGATACGATATGTAACAATGGTGAGTGGCGTTGAAATTTTCAGCCGGACCAAAAATAAAAACCTGAGTAAATGACCAAGCAACAGAATTTACTTTAGAAATACTTCTTTGTTGGGCTGAGAACTTTTCAACATGCATCATCATTAGTATATTTAGTAGTAAAATTTAACAATTATTCTGGGACAGAATTAATATTGTTTAGTACAAGCTAATAATATTGACAAAAATTCATGTATTTTTAGCAATATCAGTAGAGTAGAGGAAATCAGTTAATTTAGTAATTTGCATTTGACTAACATTAGCCAGTACCAGAGTCAGTATATTCTAGGCTTTTTCATTGGGCATTATAAAATAAAAGAACAATTTTAAAAGAACTTCAATAACATTTTCTAAAATTAGATACACCAAAAAGATATACTCACTTGATCCCTATTACTGATTTTTTTTACTAAAGTTTAGCTAGACAAAAAGCACATCTTGTGATATAATTTATCTTTGATTTCAGGGAATAGAGTAAATATTAGAAAATATTCATAAAAAATGATTTACTGATCATTTTCATAAAGTCAAAAGTATTTTTCAAATAAACAAAGCCACTTTATGTAACCTAAAAGTGATATATCAAACAATGCTCTGTGGATTGTGTATTCAAAAAGGTCATTCTCTAATGACATCACTCACAAAGTGGCAATTTTTAATTTATGGCAAAGAATGAACTTTCCTATAATTGACATTCTCCATTTCTTCCTCTTGAGAAAGTTTTGATTTTCTATTTGGTAAGAACATTGTTCAGTTTAACAAAAAATGTACAACTATCACCTGAAAATTTGAAGATATTTAACACCTGAAAACTTCCTGGTGGTAGATTAAACAAATGAAAAATAGTAATTCCTTTTATAAATTTTCTGTATTTTTTTTAAACAAGACTGTTGACATTATCATTAAATTCTTTAAATTGGTTAATGAAAAAAAAAGAAAGAAAAATAAATTTTAATTGACAGTTACACTTTAAAGTAAAGTTGATAAACTGAGACACTTTTGAAAGCTCAGTGTTATAAAATTTTTAATTTTACTACTTGTAAAATAAGCTGATCTAATTCGATCTATTAATAAGAAAATCAATTCAAAATTTAATAGTGCTGGATTTGGCCGAATGGTATTATTTGGTAATACTATTCTAGCATTAAGGATGTGCGTTGTGGTGCAATGGATATCGGCTCGAAACAAGAAATCGAGGAACCGAGTTCAAATTCCAGTTGAATTCCTTGCATTCACTTAAGTGCAAATACCCTTGGGAAAGTTATTAATCCGTTTCTTCCCTCCAGTTATGGGTTAAATAATAGGACAGGTTGGGTTCTATAGCCTTGGTCGGCAACCAGTCTACCGCAGAAAGCAATGGCAACCTACTGCGGGATAATCTTCTGCCCAGTCAGTCATGTCTCTTTCAAGACATGATCGCCCAAGCGTGTATCGCGCATGGCACTTAACTGACTGATTCTAGCATTGCATAAGAATAATCATGTATCTTTTAAAAATTAACAGATTCAGAAATTACTTTGTCATTTATGATTGCTGACAATATATAAACTGAATAATAAATCAATAACATTCATTTCACTGATTAAATATGATTCATTATTTTATTTAAATTAATTCTAAAATGTCATTTTCAAAAAATTCCAAAATGAAATTTCTAAAAATTAACTAAAATTGGTAACTATTTTTAGAATTACCTACAAAAAATATAATATTAGAGTGTATTTTTTGTGCACATATGATAAAAATATAGTTTTATAGAATACTATGTTTATGGGTAAAAGTGCTCAATATCAGAGATAAAGCATATGTAAATATAAAAGTGAACACTGAGTGGCCTGAAGATTACGTTCAAGCATCAAACAAACTATTGGTACCATTGTGAACCACAATGTTCACTTGTGTGTGTGTGTGTGTGTTGAATATATGGGTTAAAATCCATATGTAGATAAACACAATCACAATTGATTTCAAATTGTATATAGTACGTCCTGTGATGTAATGTAAATGTTTTTTTTTAACCCATAGTTCTTTCCTTTGATTTTAATGTGAATTGTTTTCTATTTTTGCTGAAATCATAAAATTTTGCAAGTGATACATTATTAGGTTCATCACATAAAAAAACTTTTTCATGATATTAACTGTGTATTAGGTTGACACAAAAGTTTCCAGTAATTTTTGACAAAATCTTATTCATATAAATTTGCATCATTATTCATTCAATTTATTTCTCTTGGTATTCTATGACTTTATGCCACATTTCAGATAAATTGTCCTTTATAAAATCTGTTTTTAATCAGTATATTTTTAAAGAACGAGAAGGAATGCTGCATAGTATAAAACAAGCAATAATTTAAAGATGTCTAGTCATGATGACATGATGTAAATAAGAAAATAATCTATTACTTGTGAAACAAAAGGTTCTGTTTTTGTAATGCAGTAATGTTGTTGATCAGCTTCCTTGCCAAGAGAAGAGTCTGTATTTTTTTCATCAAGGTATTAAATTGGTCAATTATTCACTGTAGTCTACAAGTTTTTCCAGGTTATGACTATTCATAATCAAACAATTTTCATTAAATCCCACTATACACAAAAGTTTTTTTTCTGTAGTTGGTTCTATTTAAGTTGAAATGTTGAAAGCTATTTTACACTGCCAGTGACTAACTTGTCAAAAAATGACTGCCTCAAGCAAGAAAAAAAAACTTTTAAAACCAATGTTCCTTCCTGTTTGCTCATGTGAAACCCAGTTTCCTCGTTAAATTATGCATTCCATCATAAAAGAATGATTCCATTTAATCTGATAGTCTGATGTTGACAGGTCTGGAGGACAGCTTAGCATAGAAATAGTGTATATAGAGCAACACAAGTCTAAAGATTAAAGACTTGATTAAGTTGACTCGTGTAGCATTTTATATTCTAGCTTCACAATTTGCTACATTATGCTTGTAACATGAGTGGGAATGTTATCCTACAGCAAAATAATGAATTGACTTCAATGCAATAAAAAAGTATTATCCTGTGTTTCTTTGCATTATTCGAACAAGCTGTTTAATCACTGTAACATTGTATAATAGCAGTTTATAGAAGTTCAAGGAATTTGTAATACAGAATTCACTTGAATTTCATTAAAAAAAAATATTCTGATAGTTTCCATTTCAGTTGAGATGTTAAAAGCTGTCTTGGATCTAACCAGGATTTTCTACATTTCAAATTCTCATGATAAATCTATTTTATACTCTAAGTGATTATTCTGTTCAATTTTATTCTCTCTTGTTAAGCAACAGAAGAAGACAAGCATTTAAACACTAACTAATTTTGTTTTTAAATTCATTTTCATGAAGTTTGTAAATTATGGACTAAATTTGACAGGTTCACCTCCAATTTTAAGTTGTCATGTTATTTGTGCTGTATCTTCCTTCAAAACATTCTCTTTTCAAGTTTTGAGCTCAAAATCTATTTTAAACTTTGAAAGCAATTTTCAACACATGCTATTGCATCATTACTAGAAGTTTCAGTCATTTATTGAAGTTTCTGCCACACTTTTTCCAGATAAAATAAGTAAAAAGTATTGAGTGTGCATTTTATACTCAGTCATGATTTTCATCAAAAAGTAAAATTATCACTTTTGTATAGACAATTCTTAAAAAGAATACAAATAATAAAGAGATGAATAAGATTGTAAAAGATGACACAAGTGACTTTTGTATCAATCTAGTAGTTGCCTCCATAGAAATACTTCACTATTATTTCAATAATAAAAAATTAGAGTAACATATTTATTCAGCAGATTTCAACAAAAGTAGAAACATCCTCTTTTCAAGATTAAACTTATAATTGTAAAAGTTGCTCAAATCTCTAAGTCAACCTTGCTAAGTTATATAAGTAGCTATTTAGCAATTATTTTAAATATCTATTCAGTAGATACCAGCTGAGTTAATTAATAATCAGAGCATATGTTTATTTAAGATAAATATTTAAAAACTAAACCAAATCAAGTATATTTATGACAGTTTTTTCATTTATTTGATTGTATATTGGTAAAGAAAGAAACAATTTTTCGTTGCTAATTATATCTTTTGTCAGATTCATTAATGCAGTATATGCTATGAACAGCCTTTTAGAGTATGTGCCATTTAGTGCATGAAAAATTCAAAATCCCTAAAAGCACGGTGTCAGATAATGACTTGTCAATTTCTGAATTAATTTTTTTATCTGGAACAACCCTTGAACACAAATCAATGCCAGGTTACTGAGTGTCAAAATCTAAGAGAGAAGCACTTGATAAATTATTTAAACATCAGTAAGCATTGAGGATTACAGTAGTTCAATATGCTGTTTATATAATACACCTTCTGTATTTGTAAACATTTGTTTGTAATTTACTACTGTAAGAAAAAAAAGTGAATCCTGCCCTGATTCAAAGGACCCAATGTAGAGATTATATGCCAATTATATCAGTGTTCTACTTGAGCCACATTGTTGCAAATATTAAGCACAAAGATACAACAATGATTCTAAGTAGAAATGCCAATGTATATGTAAATCATTTTAACATTTTTTAATGGGTACTATGTATATTCATATATTTAGTGCATAATATGTGAAAACCTATTAATTATAATGAATTAAAAAATATACAGTCATTTTGTTTATAGTAAGAATAAACTGGTTTGATTTATAATATGAAAAAATATTAAATGTTCTTAATTTTTTATAAGTCACTTCCAAAAATACAAGGCAGTGGCCTCTTTAGATCAAATTGCTCCATTTCTGTTGTCCCAACTAAATAGAATGGATTGTTTATTAATGCATTTGTTTTTGTGGCAATGCAGTGTGTTAATGCTTCTAATTTTCCTTCAAAAAATATATAAGCTCTTTTCTTAAATGGTATCTTAATACCCACAGATCATTAAATGATTTTGTTGAAAAAAATAAAATCTCTGGATGCCATTCAATGATGATAAAAGTAAAAATCATACAATCAGAATTTAGCAACTGACAAATTTTGTATCTTATTCATAGAAAATTGTTGAAGAACAGCTGTTTTTGTTAAATATATTTGTTCAACTCTATTCCTTATTTGTGTCTTTATTTCTGGCCATAACTAGGCCACAACGAAATCTAATAAAATTCTTTAGCAATAGTATTAAAGATAAAGAATTAGTGACAATTATTTTCTCTGATAGAAAATCATTTGTGTTTCCAAACTTATGATTCATGTCATCAAAATTGACTGTAATTAGCAAAGCCTACCTATTTGCAGATTTAGCATGCTTCTTCTTTGAAAACATCTCAAATCTATTGGACCAAATGCTGAAATTTTCAGGCAAAGGATTTTGAAGAAGAGTGTCCTTTGTAAAAATCAGTTAACTTCCCTTCTTTTTGTCCTTTCATGCATCATTGAACTGCAAGCCAATCACTTCAAATTGTAAATCTGATGGAATGTATTTTCACTTTATTTTATACATAATAATATTAAAGGAAAAGTAATATAAAAATAATAATTTTAGAATAGTAATTCATATGGTATAGGGAATTGAAGAACTATTGCTGTGGGCTATAGTTCAGATCATTTTATCATTGTTTTTGATGTCACAACTAGTTTATTCCAAATTAATTTTTCCAAAAATGTATTGAATGGATTACTAAGAATGTATTGTTTAGTTTTCTAGTAGATTAAAATTTTCTACTTTATTTATATATATATATATATATATATATATTCTTCATTTGTAAACAAGTTATTATGTGACCTAGATTTCCACCATGTGGTGTCTTCAGGCAATTTGCAATAACTGATTTTACTGTTTTTTTTGTTTTTTTTTTAAGAACACTCATGTAACGGTGTTTTTTTTTAACACTCATGTGAAGGGGAATGTTTGAATGTGCAATTTTTAAAATTACACAAAATTATAACATTTTCATCCACAGTTGTATGAACCTAATAGGTATTTTTTAGTATGGTTACACTTAGTCATAATTTCTGTTCTTTCATTTAAGAGTTCATTTTTGTTTGGGAATAGCATAATCACTAACTTTTCCTCCTGGTACAGTCTACATATTTTGCCACCGTTGTAAGGCTTGGCCACTTTCCCTATACTCCATGTTATGTCTGGGTCTTTTCCATATTTTGATTTCAATTTCTACACATGGCTAGCCAATTTGGTATAGTTTTTTAAGTTTTCTATTTTGAATATAGACTTGTGATTGAACCACCTGGTCTTAAAGGTGTCTTTGGTTGATCCCAAATATATTTTGTTTTGACTGTTTAAGTCATGAACTTTTGCCTTGTAAATGACTTCTTTTGGATTACAAAGTCCTTGAAGTAAGCATTTATTTTTGTCCCTGCAGTTACATTCTTTATTAGTGATCTTGTTTTGTACAATGCTATCAAAATTTCTGGCATTTTGTTTTTTTATGAAACTTTCTAAATTACTAGTACAACTATAACTTCGCTTGATTCCCAGTCACATGAGCATTAAAAAAAAAAACCCACTGTTACGTGAGCGTTCTTAAAAAAACCGAAAAATCAGTTATTGCAAATCGCCTCAAGACACCACATGGTAGAAACCTAGGTCACATAATACCTTGTTTACAAATGAAGAACATTTAAAAGTAATACAATATAATTGTATTGAACACTTTTTAATGTAAATGTGCACGGGTCTAATTTTATTATAACTGAAAATTAAGTAATTTAAACAATATATATATATATATATATATATATATAGTATGAATTCACAACTTTGTAAATAGAAGAAATGGCCATATCAAACTTTCAAGACTACTTTCCTAAAATATTGAGAAAATCCTGAAACATGGATAATTTTTTTTCATTTTCAAGTAAATCTAACCTTACAGTTTAGGCAATGTTATACACCATGTCATCTTTTATTAATTTACTAACTATCAGTCATGATCATTAAAAAGTGCTTAATTTAAAGAGAAATGTATTACTGCTGATCACACAAATATTAGTTCATGTAATCAATTTTTAAGATAAGGAGGGAAAATAAATATAAAAGAGGTGAACTGAAGGTTTTTCTCAGTTCAATAAAAGTCATCACGAATTATTTTTCAGGTTGCAAGATCCCAAATCCTCACCTTATGGTCATACTTAAGTACTTACTCAAGTCCGCTGATGTCACAACTGGTTATCAGCTACTAAACGAGTGTGCTTTCACTGAAGAAGTTTCTTGTAGCTCAGGAAACTTGAAGTAAAAAAAATTAACCAGCAATAGAAAACATGATTCACTGAATTTTGTCATTTTTATTTTAATTATGTGATGTTCATTTTTAAAATATTGAAAAAATGGAGTGTCTTTTTACACTGTACAATCACCATTTGTGTTGAAAGTTCATAATATTTCAACCTGAATTTACTGATATATTTGTAGAATATTTGCAAATAAATTTCAATTTTTCTAAATGAAAAACTCATTTTCCTCTTTTTTTTATTCTATATCAGCATGCAGTCGAGAACTTACCTGTTATAATCATTTTCTTGTGACTTGTTGTCCATAGTATAATTAAAAGTTATAGGAATCCTTTTAATTATACTCAAAACGGTATAAAAAAATACTGCATATTAGAAAACTGAAAATTAGAAAACTGCTGATCAAAATATTTAAAACATCAAATATGAAGACAGTCAAAAATATAAATAAATTAAAAATTAATGTGGTATTTTATTCCAGTTTCTAAAGTGAGAAATATTCAATTGTTTTATTTTGATGAAATAGAATAAATTATATTTTCATGAATACCATAAATAGAAAAGTAAAGCTTGATTAGGATTATAAAATATCATTTGAAAGTATGACTTCTAGTGTATTTACAATAATTCCAATGAAAGTAATTTTAAAAACATAATGCAATCCTAGATATAATCTACATGTTCACAATCTAATAATGCATTTTGAAAACATGTAACAATATTTTACCATGTTTTAATATATTTATTGGTAAAGAAAAGGTAAGAAAAGCAGATGAAAATATTCCATTTATGCATTTTATAGAATATTGCTGATTATTATTGAGTCTTCTGAATTATCCAAATTTTAATTTTCTTGGCTAATAATAAAAATAAAGATGTTAACCACTTTGTCAAAGGAAAAAAGTTACTGATCAACTTATAAAATAAGTAGCAAGGTAGATTTCAAAATATATGCAGTAAAATGAATTTAGAATAAACGTAGGTTTTAAAGGGATGTAACTCCTTTAGAATAGTACATGTAACAATAAATAAATAAAATTTTTAATCACAGTAATAAAATATACTGAGTTGTTAAATCAAAAACAATAAGACAGGGAAATAATTTCAGATTAAATTTCCCAAATAAATTTTCTTAACAGTTTAAAGTGAGATTAAAGAGAAAGAAAAGGCACTCAAAAAAATCTTCCAATTACTTTCTGATTTAATTTTATTACAGACTTTAGTTTTAATGGATAAAGTATTCATGGGGATTTAATAATTCATGGGGATTCAACAAAAAGTGAATGAATTTATAACTAATTAAAATTGTTAGTGCTCCTGAGTACTAAAAAGTTCAACCAGCTTTTCAAAATCTGATAAAATGATGAATCAACTTAATAATGTTTCAGCAACCCTCTCATATTGATATTTACTAAGCTTAGTTTGCCATGACACAAGGCCTCAAGTGTGGGAAATCATTTAAGACTAGACTAATAAGTAATCCCCCCAGAAATCAACAAGTATTTCACATTTTCCTTACTATTTTTATATACACATGTGTATAGAGCAAATGTTACCAAACTAGACTTGCAGGTCATTTTATATATGATGGCTGGCTTCTCATTTCCAAATACACTTGTTTGCTTGAATGGCTAACTAACCCTTGTTGAAGACACTCACTCAGGCACACGTTTCTTCAAAACTCACAGAATCAATCTATGGCTTAAACTGCAAATTATACTGAAAGAAAATAACTTAGTTTCTGAAAGTGAGCAAACAATCTCCTGCAATCAATAACTAAACAAAGCCAATATGCTGAAACTCTTGGTCATGATATAAACACACCATCATCAACAACTTCCATACAGTTTTGTCTAACCAATTTCATTCATCAAACTTTGGTCAATCTATGTTGCATTTTTTGCCAGTACTTTCCAACAGCACTTCATGCTGGGATCACTACCCCAGGTTGATATTATCAAGAAGTCATCTCCATGAGAAAATGGCCATCGTGAAATATGAACCCAGGTCTTATGGTTGTAATGCAATTCAAACCATTCAGCCATGCACCCACATTATTACATATATATTAAATAAAATTATTCTTATGAGAATATTTATTAGTAAATAATGTTTGTTTATAATTATTAATATTAATACACTAAACCTCAATAAGAAGTAATGTAATTACAAAAACTTTTTACTTAAAAACATCTTCAGGAAATAATCTGATTGTTTTTTAGCAAAACATGATTTTATAATTATATATATATATATATATATATATATATACATGCACATTATATATGCATAATGTGCACACACATGTATATATAAGGCAGGAACAGAGAAAGAACAATATATAAACATATCAGTCTATAAAATGAGTGATATCTAGAAACCACTTATTTGAAATCTAATGAAACAAAAAACAAAAAATGTTAGTTAAAACTACATAATATGAACTAATCTTAAGTAAATATTTAATCCACTCTTAAACATAATATTTCAAGTACACAAAAATGTAATTAACAAATATATTTTAAAAAGATGATTATTCCAAATGAATGAACTTTTGAGTCTTAATTCAATGAAAACTTTAAAAAGTTAGTTTTTACTTTTGAATAGTAAAAGCAACAATTTATTTTGAGCTTAAGACATCTTTATGAGTACCATTTCTCAATTTATTGCTTCATTTAATATTATCAGATTAAAAACCATGTATGCCCTCTCTCAACATGAATTACTCAATTAAAATCAATGTCATGATCTACGCTTGTAAATGTCACTATTTGCTATTGTCCTCATCTTTGTTTTTATTATCACAACATTTTTGTCCTTATGCTCTCCAGCCTTCTTCAGGTAGTTGTCAATCCAAATAATTTTCAGGGAATTTCAAACTGAACACTTTGTTTAATCTACAATGGTAGATTGTTCTTGTTCCACTCTCCATATTTAGAGGAAGAATACTAAATTAAAAAAACAAGCCAAGAAATCAATGACATGCTTAGTAGAACAATCCACCCCTGGAGATTAAATAAAAGCCTTCTAAATTTTGTAATAGTTTCTGCAAGAAAACATCTAAGTTCCAATCAAACTTTGATACATTTTTATTATAAATGTGATGTACATTGTGGCACAGTGGATATCAGCTCGGAATGAGAAATCGGAGAGCCAAGTTCGAATTCCAGTTGAATGCCTTGCATTCACTTACACACAAATACCCTTGGGAAACGTATTAATCTGTCTATTCCTTCCAGTTATGGGTTAAATAACAGGACAGATTGGGTTCTATAGCCTTGGTCGGCAACCAGTCTACCGTAAAAAGCAATGGCAACCTACTGCGGGATAATCTAATGCCCAGTCAGTCATGTCTCTTTTGAGACATGATCGCCCAAGCGTGTATCACGTATGGCACTTAACTGACTGATCATCATACAATACACAAGCTTCTAATAACTTCCAGTACTTTCATTTCCACCTTTACTATTTGAACTCTATGAAAGCAAATGGTTGGTTCATTTGGTGTTTTTTCATTTTCTACACTATTGACTCAATGATCAAGGTAAAGAAGAAATATGCTTTCTCCAAATTTAAGGTAAAATAACAAAATGTTAAGAACTTTATGCTAAAAAATTAAAAATCAATCAATTCCTTCAATTACTCTTTTTTGTTGATTGGCTCATAGTGCAATGAGAGTAATTAAGAACCCCTTAGGATAAAAAATATAAAACCTATATCAAGGCAGAAAAAGGCAGAGGTGGTGTCTCAAGGCCCTAATAGAGAAGGCAACAAGAACCCACTCCACTATCATTTCCAAAACAAACCATGTGGCTATGCTATACTATATGAGATAGCATCATGAAGAGAATTAAGTACCTTGTAACTGAGACCTCATCTAGCATGAAGAGATATGTGTGACAGGTGTTAGCTAACCATAATCCAGCAGCTGTTCACCATAAACAGAAAACCATAATCAATGTAGAACAGAGGTATTATATATGAAGACAAATCATTATAACTTCATCAAGTTTAGACACAGGTTCATATAAATCAAACCAAATAAATGTAACCACAACTTCTACTCTAGCATATTTTTTCTTGCACTTCCCACCTGTGGAATTCCCTTCCATCTACTTGCTTCTCTGACAGTTACAACCTCCAGGAATTTAAATGCAATATCAATTGCCATCTCTTATCTCCTTGACTCACATCCATTCCCTGACAATCTTTGTATCATGTTCTTCTTCCTTTCCACTCTATTCACATGCAGCTCTCTTCACACCAGTGTTCTTACCCTTCTCTTACCAATTCTCTGACACCCCCTGTAACTTGTTCCTCTTTCTCAACACTCTCTTCTTATGTAGCCTTCTGCACATCAGTAGCAGTATTGCCTTGCTTGGGTGAAATAATTATAAAAAATATATATATATGCAGAGGAGAGAAAAATGAAAGCAGAACAGGAATCATACTAGAGCAAAGGACGTAGAAATATTCACAGAAGAAATTGATAAATATTATAGCACATTGGATAACATTAAGAGACAAAATTGCAGGAAAATACGAGCATTGTGGAAGAGCTAAAGATAAAGGAATGAGACAAGAAAATAATTAACAAATATGGATTTGGATAATGCAACAAATGCAAAGAAAATGGCTCCAATAGTGCACAGTAAATAAACCAAATCATAATAAATACTTGATTTCAAGAGTACATAAGTTACATGAAGGCTATGCTACTAATGCTTGAGATATTGCAAATGATTGGATGCTTTCTAGATAGATTTCATAAATATAAACAAACTTACCATCATAAAATTAATTTGTTTTTCCTTTTCATTTGTTCTACCCTCATCTGATCAGTTTAAAAGGGTTATTAATTCTAGACCCAAAAAGACACTTTACCTAAGATTTGAAAAATGAAATGAAAAATGCTATGAAAATATGTTGTAAGCAGGTATGGTAGCTTAACAGTTTACATTTACTTTGTGCTGTTGCCCTTAGTAAAAGCATGAATGTATTTCTCCCTGCCAGCAATGAGTAAATAGCACAGCAATTGAAACTCTTCAGCCCTTGTAAAGCAGTTAATCTTGGTTAGCACCAAAGCACCTAAAAATGAACATATTATTTAAAACCACAGCAGTAGCACCACCACTTGATATAGTTGTAATGTTATGTTCAACAGAGTCTGCAGGAATAATCAATGACATTCTTTTTGTTTTCACAAATCAAGAAAATTTCAAGTTAAATGATTTGCATCCTTTTAAAAATCTCCTATTTTTCAGGTAGTCTACATCTATAGAACACAAATTATATAATGGATGGTGGCTCAGAAGGAGAAACCAAAGAGCAGAATTTGAGTTCTATTCAGAATTGTTACATTCAACTCATGCAAGTGGGAAAGTCGTGACTATCTTTTCTTCTCCCAAAACTATGAGTTAAATATCTAAGTAGACTGGGTTCTCTAGCCATGGTTGACAACTAATTTAGAGCAACAACTCTGAATTCAAAACCATAACAAAATCACATGTTGCTTTTTGAGAAGGCATAGTACCTGAAAATCACCCTTGCTAAGGTTATATTGGAGACTTACAGAGCAGGCTGTTGGAAGTGGTCAGTGTCGGAATATAACAGACCAGATTTGGCAGTGAACTGCAATGTTGTCATGCAAAAGATTATTCAAAGTCAGATGGAAACTGCAGGAACACAGAGTAGCACCTTATTTCTTCTAATATAGACATAAGCAAAATCGGATAAAAACACATTTAAACAGTACCAGGAAGAAACATTTTGATGCTATGGGTCATTCCAATGGATGACTTCATCTGTCTGGTTTCATTTTTTTTAATAATTATTTAACATTTTTTAAACCATTTGGTTGTTCCTGGTTTTAGTACAATTGTAAAAAAAACTTGAAAATATTTGGTTGGTTGGTTCATTTAACCAGCATATCAACCTTCATTAGGTCCTTTAATGTTGGGAATCGTTTTTTTTTATTTGTTTTATTTAGTTTATTTGTTTTATTGTTTTTGTTTTGCAAGATTCATGGGGTTTGTTTTAAGTGCAGGGTCCCCAAGTCCTACCCTTGTTATTTAACCCATAACTGGAGGGAAGGAACAGATTAATACCTTTCCCAAGGGTACTAGTGCTTAAGTGAATGCAGGGTATTCAACTGGTATTCAAACTCGGCTCACCAATTTCTCTTTCCGAGTCAATATCCACTGCACCACAATGCACATCCATCCATAAACACTTACAGTACCTGGTATTCCCAAGCGGTCACCCATCTAAGTACTGACCAGGTTCAATGTTGTTTAACTTCAATCGAGCAAGAACCAGTGTATTCAATGTGATAGGCCGTAAGCCTTGAAAATATTTGTCTATATTTCTGAGATGAGGTAGTATTTACTCTATTTACATTATTTGGACTATTGTCCTCATCTTCACTGTCATTTGTGGAAATGACAATGAAGATGAGGACAATAGTTGAAAATATTTATTTTGTACAATACGTACAACCACCAATTATTTTACATGGTTAAGTAGTTAAATAATTACCTGTTTACACAAATCCCACCAAATATATCCCATGAAATATTTGTAGGGTGAACACAATTAGCTATGTTTTAATTTAAAGGTGCCTATTTTATTATATGTTCTGCTAGTTATGTTTGCTAAACATATATACATTGTTTTTCTAATTCTTTATAAGTACACGAACCAAAAAAATTAGCTGACAGCTAACACACCTTTGTTTCCCCACATACTTAGCAGCTTTGCAATTGACCCGCAGGCCAGTAAAAATATAACAGTCATCATAGTTTATGCAAGCCCACATCTCTACATAGTTATTCAACAGTGAGTGAAACAAATTATAATTCTCAGTTTTCCACCAATTATATTTTATCTTTTTTAAACTTTTTTTTAAAAAACAACTGAATATGATTGAATTTCACATTTTTGTTATGTTGCTTCTTTTTCTTTAAAATATGGTCTTTGTTTTATTCAGGATGTGTGCATGTGTGTGAGTATATATATAACACTTTCCTAGTTCACAAATTATCATCATTCTAATATCACTGACAATTATTTAATGATCAACAGAATATTATTTATATAGTTTATATTCAGGAAGAATAGAACATAAACAAGCAATTATTTATACATATTTTATAAATACAGTTGAAAAATTACATATTATTTTCTTGACTTTTGTAAGATTTTAGCTAACTTCTTTACCCATACTGGGCAAACAAGTTAGCTAAAAATCTTACAAAAATATTGTCTACAGTCTTTAATCCAACATACACACACATATGTGCATGTTGTCTCACAAAAGCAAGCACATACCTTTGCATAGTATTTTACTTTTAAGTTTATTTCTTCTGACACAATACAAAACACAAAAATTATCTTCATTAAAAACTATGATTGAAAACAAAGAAAAGTAACGAAAAAAAACCCACTATAAACATCACTTCTTGAAAACATTCTTACAGAATACAAGAAAATCTGAAGATCCTGTTGTACAGGTTTCAGCTGCAAAGAGGAAATTCCACTGGGGTACATTTTTGATATCATTTGACAGTGATTTGTAGACTTCTCTATAGAGTTCAAAGTGCAAATTTAAAAAGTACCTCTTAACAAAATTGTGAGTGCTCATTATTAAAACACTAACCTTGAAAGAAAAACAATTATTTCAATTAAAACAATGAGCTTTTAATTTTAGTGCTGTTAATACAAAAACAAATCTACCTAATGTAAGAGAGTCTGCATCCATTTTTATTTTATCACATCTCATCTTTTATCACATCTCATCTGGTACAGAGATCACTATTATTTAAATATCTTTCCCTATTCTACTAACAATAATTAAAATTTACTTTACCAATTTTACACAACAACTAAGTAACTTCACTTGTTTATTTGCTATTTTTGTTATGTACAAATCTGAAAAAATTACATTTATATGATACCCAGATCTCAAAACTACTTTCTTTCTAAAACTTGTCTGAATAATTTAGTAAATAATAGTAAATATTCTTTATTTTGGCTTATTAAATTTCCAAAATTAGTTGGTAAATGTGTTTTTTTTCATATTTAATAAGCTCAATCTTGTGCAGCACAAAAAACTTGTGTTGCATCTATTT
Source organism: Ascarosepion bandense (assembly GCA_037127315.1). NCBI lineage: Eukaryota > Metazoa > Mollusca > Cephalopoda > Sepiida > Sepiidae > Ascarosepion > Ascarosepion bandense. The sequence continues at coordinate 36,763 of JBBBDQ010029837.1, read as the reverse complement.
TTTCAAGTGGGTCAGGCTTGTCTGATTTTAAAAATAATATTTGAAATCCTAGTTATTTTATCTAGATTTTTATATGAACCATTAAAATATCAGTGAAAATATGCAACTACTTTATCCATGAAACATACATGTTTTCACATAGTCACCATGCATTTAGCATATGATTTTTCAAGTTACTTTAATCCTTAAAAAAAAAATCTGATGTTTGGTCATTAGAATACAGTTCTGCTGCTGTTGCAATAATCTCTAAATTATTTGATATTTTATTCTGATAGAAATTTCTTTTAAGGTTTGAAAACAAGTAATAAGATGGATATACATCTGGTGAAAAGGATGAATAGACTATGTACACAAACCCTAAATTCCTTAAAACATGCATAATCTTGCCAGACCTCTGAGTAGGGAAACTGTCCTGTAACAAAGAAAACAACTTTCTGCAAATTCTCTCACAATTTTTCTTTCAATATCTCCTTTAATTAGAACAGCAAGTTAAGAGTAGTTAGAGCTTGTGAACTACAAACCTAATACTACTTCAAAATTAGATCATAAATAAGATCAAAAATTTCACCATTGAAATTAACTTAACACCATTGAAAATCTCATGTTGTATCTTGAGTCTCCATACTTTTACAGTTGAATATGGATATTCTTATTCAAAGTTTGATATCATATATTCATGGAATTTCTTTAGAATTTTCTTGTAAGACTTTATGATGATGCTCTATAGTTGAACACTTGAAAATTCTACACTCTTTGTTGATAGGGTTAAGTCAACAATCAGAAGCAAATTAAAAAATAAGCACAAGGATCCTACAAAGTGACACTTTACAATAGAAAAGAACATTATTTTCAGCTGCAGTGACAAAATAACACAGATTTTTTAAGTTAGTCAGACTGAAAATTTTGCAGCTGGGATGCAATTTGATTAAAGTAGGTTTGAATATATTGAGATAGTGTTGTGGTGTAATGTATACTGAGTCGGGATGGGAAATTGGAGAGCTAAGTTCAGATTCCAGTTGAATTTGTTGCATTTACACGTGTACATACATTTGAGAAAGGTATGGATCCATCTCTTCTGCCTCCAGCTATGGGTTGAATAGCAAGACAGATTGGGTTCTATAGTGTTAGTTGACAACCAGTTTACTGCAAAAGAAATGGCAACCTACTGCGGGAAAATCTTCTGGCTAGTCAGTCATGGATCAAAAGAAATATGATTGACCAAGCATGTATCATATATGGCACTTAACTGACTGACTGATATAAGATACAGACATATGAATTAACTGAGAAAAAGATATGAACAGACTGAGATAGATTCAAATATTCTAAAATAGATACTTGAAGGTTTTAATATTGATTTTGAACTCATTAAAATCTAATGAAGTCATAAAATGGGCTTAGTTATCTCTTGTCAGCCCTGGTCAAGATTGAAAGAAAAATTAAAACCAACATGAAAAGAATATAATAAAAGTAAATATGTTTGAAAGAACAAGTTAATCATCTTGATTTTACATTTATAATTATGAAACACTAATTCCAGTTCTTGAATTCTTTTTTTAATAACAATATTGCTTGCACTTAATTCAAGTCGTATTTTCGTATTCAACAGGCAGACTTCCAGATCCTATCATACGAACACAGGTATCCCTCAAGGTTCTATCCTAGGTCCTATGCTTTTCTGATTTTCATTAACAATCTCCCTGATGTAATCAAATCCCAAGTAGGCATCTATGCTGATGGCACCACCATTTACTCTCACCTTGCTAAGGAATCTGCCAATGCTGACAAAACAGACCTTGCTGCTGATCTTGAAAAAGACCTCCAGTCAGTCATAGACTGGGGTAAGAAATGGCTCGTAAACTTTAATGCTTCCAAAACAAAGCTTCTATCCTTTAACCACCATAGACAATCTTTCCTACCTGCCATCAGCATGGATCACACTAGACTCCCTGAGAGCAATACACTGCGCCTCTTCGGTTTCACTCTCTCAGCTAACCTTAAGTGGAACGACTACATTGAATTAATAGCTAAATCTACTGCTAAGAAGGTCGGGTCCTTGTGTCAGGCCAGCAAGTTCTTCTTTTCTAAATCTATTATACACATTTACAAATTTACCATCTGCCCATGCACTGAATTCTGTTGTCATATCTGGTCGAACACTCCTGCTGTTCACCTTGGAATTCTCGACAAGATCCCAAAAAGAATCTGCAATGTAGTCAATCCTTACTTGGTGCCCAACTCCAGTCTCTCTCTCTCACTGATCAGATGTGGCTTCCCTCTGTCACTTTCATGGATTCTGCTCCAACGAGCTTAACTTCTTGATGCCCCCACTAAGCAAATTTACTCGAGCTACTAGACTGGCAACAAATTTTCACCCTTTTACTGTGAAAACAATCAAGTGTTATTACAACTTCTACTCTAACAGCTTATTCTCTTGCACTTCCCACCTGTGGAACTCCCTTCCGTATTCTTGTTTCCCTGATAGCTACAATCTCCAAGAGCTTAAATGCAACGTCAACTGTTATCTCTTATCCCCTTGATTTCCATCTTCCTTCTCACTTTACACTTTGCCCTCATGCAGCTCTCTTTACACCAATGTACCCCCATACTTGTCTGACCCATTCTCCGACACCTACTGTGACCTGTTCTCTCTCTTTACTTTTTTTTTTTAATCATTTCACCCCGAGCAAGGCAGAAATGCCACTGATGAGCTGTATATGTATGTATGTATGCCGCATTCACCCTAGTCGGGTTGAGCGGGCTTCCTCCCTGACGGAGCAAGTCTCATTGGGATTTGTTTAAGGGCAGGGTCCCAAGTCCTACCCTGTTATTTAACCCATAACTGGAGGGAACGGACGGATTAATACCTTTCCCAAGGGTACTAGTGCGCAAGTGAGTGCAGTGTGCTCGACTGAAATTGGAACTCGGCTCACCGATTTCCCCCTCCAAGCCGACATCCACCGCACCACAACGCACATCCGTGAACGCTAACAGCACCTGGTATTCCCAAGTGGTCACCCACGTAAGTACTGACCAGGCTCAACGTTGCTTAACTTCGGTGATCGAGCGGGAACCGGTGTACTCAACGTGACATGACCGTTATGTCACGTGATGAGCTGGGGGCTACATAACTGTAAAAAGATTAATTAGAAAAGAGTGAGGAGTACAATCTCGTTAGAAAGGAGCAATAGAAAGCTGAGAATGCAGGTGCAATGCAATTCCCAGTTTTATATAAAATAAATAGTTGAATTAATATCTAAGAATTGACAGTAATTGCTCAGTCATATACTCAGAATAAAATTTCATTGGGTGTTTATCTTTTTTTAACAGAAGGAATCACTTTCTGTTCTAAACTATTTTGATAACTGGAAAAGTATAAACCTTTCTTTTATAAGAGTTTAAAAAACAGAATCTTATACCTTTCAGTGACAATGTCCATTGTGCTAATCATTTAATTAATGAGAATAATTTTAAACAATTCTACAGCAAAAATGAAAGTCATAACTGCTTAAAAGAAAAGAAAAGTTAAGTATTAGCAATATTCTCTACAGTTTTTCTTCCTCTCAGTCTTACTTTTATTATAGATATGTAACTTTGTCAATAAGACTGTATGCTAATGATGAAAATAGCATTTATTTTACACAATCAAATATTGTTCCTGATTGATGCATTTAATCTAACACTTCATTAATCATATAGTTGGGCAGCTCAATGTGATGTAATAGTTAGCAAGCTTGACTTGCTAGAATTATTAGAACTGAATAGAAAGTTTGATCCTTACTGGGTGCCCATACTTTTGGCATTGTGTCACCATATAGATTGAACATTCTACAGTAATTCCTTAATTTTAAAGCTATATATATATATATATATATATATATATATAAAAGAAAAATAGTGGTAGTTTTCATTAATAATACAGTTGTCTATGGATTTTTTCAAAATAAGATGTAATGATATTTTTAAATATTTAATTTGCAAATGTATAAGCCATTACTAAAAACTAAAAGCTATAATTATTTTATATTTTATTAAAATAGATGAGTGAGCAAATTTGGTTCCAAAATTGCAAAAATACATTGTGGAATTTCTCCATGTGCTGCTTGTATATGCTCTAACTTTAAAAAAGACATTCTTTTCAAAATAAGCTACTCCTACTTGATATACAGGGCGTGATGAGTAAATTGTCACCATTTTATATTTTTAATTTTATATATCTATATTTTGTCAACTGCACTGTATAGTAGGGCACAGGCACCATTTGTGAGAAAAAGAGCACCATGATAGAATTCACTTGATCAGAAATTTGGAAACAGCTTGCTGTACTTCTTGAAATTCATGTCAAAAGCTGAAACATAAACATTTCAGAGTGGATGTCAATCTGATGATAGTGCAGATGAATCAGAAAGAGCTGGGTGTGTCTCATGGGGATTACAAAGGTGTTTGGAGTGATCACTAGTCATGGCTATGTTATGCTTCCATTCATCTTCTCAGATTCAACACTGAGACCTACATCAAGTGGTTTGAGGAGGTAGTGCTGCCTTGGGTCAAGAGGGTAGCTGTTAATAGAACTCTGCACCATACCACACAAGCAGGAGAAACCAAGAGAACTTAATCTAACCACCTAACTCCCCAGACTGCACCCATTTGATTATTATGTGTGGGTCACAGTTGAGTGAGAGACAAAGAAAATTTCCTGTAAAACCAAAGATGAACTGAAGGAAACTATTATGGTAGCATTCTCTAAGTTAAACAATGAGGTTATCCAGAGGAGTTGCAGGACATAATGAGGTTATCCAGAGGAGTTGCAGGACATAATGAGGTTATCCAGAGGAGTTGCAGGACATGCTGAAGTCATCTAGAGGCTGTGGTTGAAGTCAATGGTGATTTTATTGAGTGAATGTATTCTTTAGTATTTCAAGATATTTTGTGTAATTTTGATAAATATATCTGTTAAAATGAGATCAGTGTTATTTTCATTTTTACATCATTTAGACAACAATTTAGCCATCTCTCCCTGTAGAATACAGTAGAAGCATCTAAATTTCAGTTTTATAAATATATTCTCAATCTTGTATCATTAGTAATAAATACTGTTAGCAAGGAATTACTGTTTTGTACAATAATAATGATGATGAACAATATTTCTCTTTTCAAGATGTATGTTCATGTGTGTATCTCACTATATAAAATGACAGAGTTAAATGGAAGAAAATAGAATTGTTACTTAAAAATGATAACAGATGAATCAAAGACGGGCCTCTTCAAAGAAAAGATCCCAAGAATGAAACTAATATACCAGGAAAATATATTACTTTGAAAATTGAAAGGCAATGTCAAAGAAATGATAAAAAAAAAGAAAGTATGCTTGATAAACTGGAATTGATAAGTTTTATAGAGATAATTAAAGGTTTACAGATTTTGAAGGAAGCGAAATATAAAAGATCAACTTAAATTATTAACAAAAATCAAATATCAACAGAGCTTTAAAAAAAAATTATCTAAATCATAGAAAATTCTTAATAGCATCCATAAATTGTAAAAGAGAAATAACTTACAATAATGAACTGCATGATTTTTTACTGAACCACTTGAGATTAAAATACGGTTGAAACTCTTTGTTCCCAGGTGTTTTTTTTTTTATGTCATTTTTTTCCTCACTGGAATTCCTATATGTTGTCATTGGCAACATGTGATGTCATATCAGTAAAAACATCAGCCATTCTGAGACAATCATTGCTTCCACTTTTTTAATTTCAACCTATAAATTATCTGGAAACTGATTAACTGCCACAATAAATAAATCCAGGCTAATGGAAATTCTTGAACAAAAGAAAATTATAATGAAATCTCATGTCAGCCATTTTAAGTCATTTGCATCAGCCACTCCAGAACAAAGGGATTTTCCTGCAAGGTATCTGCTGCCAAGTAGTTAAAGATAGGTCTTTCTCAAGTATGAGACTAAGTGGACAGTGTCTGAAATATTAGAAAAACAATCAAGACAGAGAATGCATGTCTCTGGGTATTCTTGTAAAGAATAAAAATGTCTTACCTTAAAAAATAAATAACTATTATTTATACAATAAATGTATTATGATTCATTATGTTCTGGATAAATATCATCACAAGTGAAAGTTTCAGCTATTCTGACACTGATGATTGATGAGAAGTTAACTGCAAATAAACCACATTGCTTCTCGTCATTTTATATGCAGCCTTATTTTGTCTCCTTTCTTCATATTTGTACCTGTTGATCAACTTGAGTTGATTTACAGGTACAGACAACAGTGCTAGTAAACCAACTCTTGTAACCAGAACCTCAACTTAACCCAAAATAATACAATCACCATAAATGGATATGTTTGCTATTAATAACTGGAGGGACTAACAAAATATTTAATGAGAAATTCCATTGTTCTGGATCTTCTTACTCTAGAAATTTGGAGACGGCGATGTGATGAAGAAGACTGTTAAAGCAATGACTACCCTAGAGTTTCCCCAAAAATATTCTGATCCTAAATAGTTAAATTGCAGGAATTCAAAAGAAGTTTCAGACAAGATTTAAAAATGTTATTTTTACTACTTTTAAAATGTTAGTCTTGAATAAATGTTTAAGGCATCTAGGTTGTTTTTATAGTACATGTTCTTTTGAGAGAAGTTTATTTTTATAATGGCTAGATGGTTTGTGTAAAATAATTGTGACACTTGTATATCTTTTTTTGCTTGGTGGTTAAAAATTGTCAAATTTCTGAAGGATCCATTTCTAGTTTATGGAAAATTATTTTTTTGCATATACTAACCAATGAGAGAAATGGTCTCAAACTCTAGTAACATGCCATGTGAGCCTAATTTTCCAAATATATAGAGAGCTCGGGTCAGTGGATGAGAAAAGAAGACTTTTTGACAGCAAGGTCAAGGCAAATCTACATCAAGGAGCAGAAAGCATTTGACGTCAAGTAGAGAGCATTAAGAAGGCACCAGTTACAAGCTAGCTGCAGAAATACTAAAGAATTTAAGTTTAAGTGAAAATTCTTCTGCAGTTGGACAACAAAAAATAAAAAGAATTCTAAGAAATTTTTCCAAGCACAAACTGTATAAATTTAAAAGGGACTTTTCTAAAATACTTCATGTTCTAGAGTTGCTTGTTGGACAAGTTAAAGTAAATATTTTCTTTTTTTCAGAAATCTGGTCACACTTTTTGTTTTTTCACCATCTTGAATCATTTTCTCTTGTTGTCAGTGAATATTTTTTTCCATTTTTCAATTGTAATCCTTTTTTATCAGAAATTTGTTAGTCTGCCTTAATATATACACAAAAGTAAATGCTTATGCAAACTTTATATTTGAACCTTTTTCTTAATTGTGTAATGAATGTTTTTCCTTTAAAATTTTATGCAGTGGTTGAATCCTGTTTTGTTATTTTGCACCTCTTATGATTTGCCACTCCTACTCACTAGGTTTTGTGCTACAAGAACTTAGTTTTGGTGGGAAATAAAATTTTTATACATTAGATACTGTGAGTCAATTTTCTTAAAATTTTGCTATATAATGTCTGTCATGTTGACCATAAAAATATCACTAAAAATTAATCTTTAATCTTCTTTATTAATACCTTTGTTCTTATTTAAGTATTTCTAATTTGTGTAATACAAAAAAAAACAAAAAACAAAACGAATACTATTGTAGAGATAATCACAAATCATGGAAGAGAAGATAAAGTAAATATCAAATTAAAGAAAACAGCCAATCAATGAAATGCATACATAGGCAGCTTGAAAAGTTTTTGATCTTGTCTTCATTTCAAACAGAAACAGTTCCTTATCAACAAATATTCCAAATAAGTACAATCTTGTATTTCTCACATAAAGAACTGAATACACATTAAGAGTTATAAACATTCTAACCTACCTGTTTTGTTTAAAATGGAAAGCAGGTATTCTAAGCAATGTGCAAAAGACAAGAAAACCGAATGTAAATTTCAAAAAAGGGGACATTACTTAACATCATTTTACCTTTAACAGGTAAGGTAGTAAAAACATTAGCATCTTTTGGCATTGAACACATTAGTAAGAATTGTTGTAGTTATAACAAACTTGCACAAATGTACTCCTTTAAAAATGTTATTGACTGTTCAATGTTAAAAAAGACACTGATAACAGGCAATGAAGGCAGTTGAATTAGGTTATTATTGTAATATCTTAAGTTTTAACAACATTTGATGCGAGGTCATATTAACTTGCTGTAAAGTAAAGAATATTTTTGTGACAAATCTAAGAGAAAGTAAAATTTATTTGTATAAGAAATTTTAAATGAAATTGGTTTATTTTTGTTAGAATTTTTAAAATGCAATATTATTATTATATACTTTGCTAACCCACCCACATGTTCACATTGTTGTTATACGCACAAAGCTTTTGACAGTTGTCCTCTATGTCTTTCTTAAGGTGTCCGTCTTCATACGCAGCGGATAGAATAAAAGTTTCAGTTTGAAATTCCAAGTAGATTAACAAGTACAAAGACAGATACCTGAGAAATCACATCAATTTGGTGTAAAAAAAAATATTTCTGTGACAAATCTAAGAGAAACTAGAATTAATTTGTATAAGGAATTTTAGATGAAACTGCTTTTGATTATACAACAGATAAAAATGTTCAGAAAATGACAACCAAGATGAACATGATGATTCAAAAGCAAAAATATAAAATATGTTTTGATTATTTTTCATCAAACGCAATAATTCAATTAGCATATATACAACCAAAAGTAAACATACAACATTAAAAAAAAGGTGCTGCATTTAATTATGTAAAATTTATGTCTAAAAATATTGTCATTTTACTTCAATTATGGCTGGAATTATTTTGATTTTTTTAATATTCCAGGACAAGAGAGACTCATTTAAAAGCAGAGAAACTCATTTTGAATGGAATAATAAATCAATGTTTGAGAAGATAAAGTATTAACCTGTCAAGCTAAGCAGAGAATGAGCTTTATAAACAAAACAAATTTTTGTCTGAAAAAATTCTCATAAAAAATCTGTATCAAAAGTACTATTTTACTGAAAATTTATTGAAATTTATCAAAACTAAAGATATACCATGACAAAACAGTGAAATGTTTAATTTCAATTGACAAAAAGAAAACAAAGAAACATCAGTAATGCAAATTTAACTGTTGTCAGGGATGTAAATATTATTACAAGTGATATATAATGCATATATTAATTTCTGTATTATCATGTATTATATTCAAGAGTATAAAACATTCATTTCAACATTATTATGCATAAATTTGTATAAGTTATGCAAATGAAATGTTGACATTTTTCAACTAGTTAGAATTTATAATGTTCTGATTCATATATAAATATCAAAATTGATATGCAAAAGTGTCAACCTTCTAAGTGCAACAGTTGTAAAAGAAATCAAATTTTACATAAAATTTGCCAGAAACTGAAAAGCAGTGTGGATTTATTTTCTAACTGAAATGAGAACTTGCACTGGAGGAGTTAATATTAACCCTTTATACCAGTTAGTTCATTCTTTACTAAGTTTCTTGAGAATATATCATAAGTATAAGTGTCTGCAAAATAGATATTATACACACTCCACCCACGTCTATTGAACAGGTGAAGAGGCTCATGCCTTGTTTCCTGTTTAGGATGTGGTTTCCGGTTTTTCTCTTTTCCAATCTTTTCACTCTTATGTAGCCCCCTGCACATCAGTGGCATTTTCACCTTGCTTGGGGTGATATGATTAAAAAAAAAAAATAGTAATAATTTGTATCCAAAGAGTTTTAATAATTAAATCTTGAAATAAAATCAGACAAGAATTTTGAGATTAAATTTTAAAATTCTTACCAAAGATGAAAACAGTTTTTCTTTTCTGAAGACCTAATATATTTTATGATTAGGTCCTCACATGACAGTAGCCTCTATATGCTTTTTCTCTCTAGAAGGATGTGCTCCAATGTCACGAAAGAAAGTCTGATATTTTTCTTATACATATATATATATATATAGTAAAGTTTAATTTATAAATTAAACTGAGTATGAGATTAACAATAATAAGAAAAAGAAAAATTATAAAATATAAATTATAAATATATACTGGAATAAAAGTCATGTGAGAAAAAATTTGTTCTCATAAAACTTAACTTCAGCATATGTTTTTTTCTTTCCCTAAGTTAAGAACTTTCAGTTTTTAAATTAAAAGAAGTATTTACAGCTTCTCTTTGGCATATTTAAATTACCAATTATCACTATTCTTGCATTTTAAGTAAAAATTATGAATGTTTCATTTCTGCTGTTTATGGTGAGTAAATGAAACTACAGAAAACAATACCTCACAGACAGTGGGACCACTGTAGAATCTTTCTATCCCCATTCTTTCATATTTATACTTGTGCCATATGAAGCAAAGCTTAATAAACATCAAAACTTAACTTAAACTGAGAGGATAAGGGAATATTTACAGCCTACCTGAGGTGCCTAACTAGTAAATACTATTAAAAAAAAAATTTTTTTAAATTTAAAACAAAAAAATAATAAAAAAGAATTCAGTCTTATTAGAAAAAAAATCTGATCCTTAAAGTAATTTTGGTAAGGCTTGGGGTGTTGAAATGAAGATTTGTCATTTGACTAGTGTTTTTCATCTCATTTTGGTTGCTTCTTATGACAACACTTAGGCAATTTTACATTCTTTGACCATTATTAATAGTATAGCAGTATAGATTAGAAATAAAATATTAGCTGTTAATAAGATTTGAAACTGCAACCTGATCCATGCAGTTTTTATAACGGTTGTAGAATGTAAGAAATGAATATGTCCATAAAGCAGAAACAAAGCAAGCAAGAAAAAAAATTTTCAAGCAATATTAAAAAAAAGTATTATATTAATTATCATTTTGCAAATTATACAAATTTGTATTATTTTATGAAATTCAGGATAATAATAATAAACTGACAGATCTCTGATTTCAGTCCTTCAATTCATAGTTCATCATTCTATACTAACTTAAAAGTTTAACAAAGAAGTAAATCTTAAATAATTTATGAAAATAGTGACGATTTTTTTAATGTTTACTTCCATATAATTTATATAGTTCCAGAGTAGTAAATACACTGAAAAAAAAAAAAATTTTTTTTTAATAATAAAACTACTAATTTGCAGTAATGAAAAATATGAAAAACTTACCCAAAATTTCAACCACCTATTCAGTTTCTTGTTTCCATAGGTTATATTCTTTGGTTTTGCCTGGAAAACATTTTAAAATTTCTATTTAAAAAATGCAAGAAAAAAGTGAATATGGCAACTGTAAAGAAATACAAATCATGACAATATTGCATGTTTTGAATCTGTCAAACTTTTCTAATTTTTTTTTAAACCACCACTTATGAATCAGTTTTAATAATCTTCTGTCATTATCTGATTGGTTGGGCACAAAACATTCAGTTGAACAAAATTTAATTTTTCAATAATTTTTTTCAAACAACTTTTTAGTTAATGATTTAATTAGAAAAAAAGATTTTTAAAAAAAATCCTGTTGCATCGTACCACCACTTTTTGTGGTATTTTTACTTTTAAGTGTCCAAAGCACCTACATACATACAAAATTATAAATCCATAAAATATCAAACTTAAATTTTTTAGATTAAATTAAAGTTTATATTGTCTTGTAGTAGAAACTGGCAATACTTTAAAAGAAAAATTCAACTCACATCACTTGGTTCATTTTATTTTTAAAATAAATTCTTCAAATGTAGGATATTCTGAGCTGAAAGTATTTTTAAATCTTTGGTGTCACTCTGGGACTATCAGAGTTTTATTTCATTGCTTTACAACTTACATGCACATCTTATAATTAATGTCCAAAATCTACTATTAATAAACTGATATTTTTGCTATTCTAAACTGCCTAGATGAAAATAGTATATGCTCACATGCATTAGTACAAGTTTTAAGTAATTAAGTTATATCGACATAATATAGCAGAACTTAGTGCTCCAATAAAATGAACATATCAATTGAGCATATCAAACATGTAATGATATGTTTAAAAAATGCAATAATGTAAAAGCAGTCTAAAAAGTTGGTTATAGAATAGAGTCTTTAAATAAAAAAAACTGCCAAAGATAGTTTGAATGTTTGAGAAAGGGCAATACCAGCTTCAGAGAGGCACTTCAAACAGGTTGTCTTGCTGAATTTCACAATAACCAGTCTTTGTTTAAACTTGATAGAAATAGTGCTGTTACAGTTGAGAAAAAATGAAGACAATCAATGGTTCATTATCATCTACAACTTAGAAAGTTACCTCAGTTTTTGAAAATGGGCTCTCTATGATTTAACAGAATCAAGCAAGTGTTGGTATTTACAATCTTCTGAATGAAATCTTATTTTAGGATAAATTAATAAATGATGATGAAAAATGAATATTTTTACAATAATATTTTTTAAAAAATTAATATATATAATATAAAGCAATGAAAATAAGCATAAAACAAAATGGACTTTTAACACATCACTCAATAAGTCCCAAGCCTGACATATCAATGGCACCACTAATAAAAAAAAAAAACATGATTTTTATGAAGTACTCACCTTCAAATGACACATGAGAAAATTTGGGCCCAATCAGAATATTAGTTTACAAATTACAGTTATTTAAGTGAAGCTAGTGTTGCAAATTTTTAAAACAATGAAAAAAATCAGAGTATTGTGTGTTGATAAAGCATTGCTTTTTAATAGGAAAAAATACTGTTCAAGAAAAGCAATGGCTTGATAATTGTTATTCAGACTCTTCTCAGTTGGAAAAAAAACTGTTAGAGGTGGTATGCTGATTTTAAACGCAGTCGTACAGACACAAATGATGCTGAATTCTCAGTCGCAAAAAATCAGCAGTTGTCCTGGAAAAAAACAAAAACATCTACAAACTCATTTTGGCCGATCATAAATTGAAGTTGCATTAAATAGCAAAGGAAATGAACATATCAGAAGGCAGTGTATTCACCATTTTACATGAACATTTGTCAATGAGAAAACTGTGTTCAAAGTGGGTGCTGTGTTTGCTCACAGTCAAACAAAACAACGCATCAATGATTCAGAGCATTGTTTGCAAATGTTTCAACACAGCAAGAAGGGGTTTTTGTATCAATATGTGACAATGGATGAAACATGAATCCATCACTTCACTCTGGAGTCAAATTGGCAGTCAGCTGAAGTGACAGAAGCAGGTGAACGCCATCCAAAGACACAAACATCAGCAGGCAAGGTATTGGCCTCCATATTTTGGGATGTGAAAGGTATTTTGTTCATCAGTTGCCTTGAGAAAGGAAGAACCATCAAAAGTGAATATTATATATTATTATATTGGTGTGCTTAAAGGAAGAAATTGCCAAAAAAACTGCCACAAATAAAGAAGAAAAAATGATCTTTCACTAAGACAACACACTGTGTTACAAGTTGATCGCAATGATGGTAAAATTATATGAATTGCACTTCAAATTGCTTCCACATCCACTTATTCTCCACATCTGGCCCCCAGTGACTACTGACTGTTTGTAGACCTCAAAAGAATGCTCCAGGGAAAGAGATTTGGCTCCAATGAAGAAGTAATATTGAAAACTAAGGAATATTTTGAAGCCAAAGACAAATCGTTCTACAAAAAAGCAATGAATTGTTAGAAAAGCGTTGGAATCAGTGTATCATCCTAGAAGGAAACTATGATGAATAAAGTTGAATTTTGTCTAAAAGTTGTTGTTTTATTAGTTAGGCCTGGGATTTATTGGGTGGTGTGTTATTCAAGGAAAGTTTTAGTGTTTAGTTGAATTGTTTTTGTGTGATTCATCTTGAATTACAATCATTCAATGTTAGGATTATATCAGACATCAACTGTCAAAAGTGTTTAAGAACTATTTTGAAAAAAAAAGAAACCCAAATCATTCTATGTATGATCCTATACAGCAAAAATCACATCAGAAAATTCCACACCATCCTTATTCTCTTAACATGGTACCTCCACTCATTTTCGATAACTTTTAAATCAAATTTTTTAAAATAAAAAAAGTTTCCTTTAAACTTTTATTTTAGTTTTAATTGAAAGCTAAATGATTAAATTTACTATTTCCAGTAAGCAAAATACTCTGGTGTATTTCAAACAGAAATTTGTATCAACTTTTCAATTTTTGATTAGTAATTATAATCTTTAATATATATAATCTGCCAGCCTAATGTCTACAAGTCTTGGAAATATTTTAGAATCTTTATAAATTATTATAATTAAAAAAAAAAAAAAAAAAAATGAAAACAATTTTTTAAAAATTTCATTATTATTTGAATTTTTTTCTTCTTCAGACTGTAATATGACATTTATATTATTTTTTAAAGCAATTAAAAGCTTCTTCTATGTGCCCTGTTCTTTCAGGACGTAGGTGATCATGGCTTTCCATGTCTCTCTATCCCTGGTGGCTCTTAGTACATTTTCTTGTTACACCACGCAAATCAGGTTCTGTCATCCACCTGCTCAGACCCTTCAAATATATTATCCACTGCTTTCCTCTGTCTCTTTTTCCCCTCTATCTGGCCTGCCAGTATCAGGTTCTCCAAGCCCTCCTTCCTCATTGCATGTCCCAGGAACTTCAGTTGTCTCTTCCTGATGCTCACTATTAATTTTCTTTTCATTGCCATTCTTTCCAATACCTCATCATTGCTGACATGCTCAGTCCATGATATCTGCAGCATCCTTCTGTAGCAATCCAGCACTCTCATTTTTTGTTTCTAGTGAAATTTTCCTGTGTCTTAGTACTTTACTCAGCTTCTGGAACATGTCCTTTGCCATGCCAATTCACCTTTGGATTTCTGTGTCACACTTTCCATCTCCTGTTAGAACACTTTCTATGTATTTAAATTTTTGTACTTGCTTGATTCTAGTATCCCCCACCTGTATTTGGTATTTTGGGTTGCTCTAATTAAATAAAGTCATAGTTATATTACATTTTTATTTTACTATTCAGAGCAGATTTTCAGTAAAAGGGGCTAAACGGTTTAAAACTAATACATGATTTACATTCCCCAATGAGTCCTGCTTTTAACTAATAAAACCAATTTTGTATACAGAATTTAATTTCTTGAAATTTCATGAATTTACATGGAGTGGGGGTAACAGATGTGAAAAAAACATTTTTACTTATATTTCTAAAAATAATGATTTCAAAAATAATTTCACTAATTTGTGAATAAATCCTGAAAGTTTCATTAAAATTTGATAATTATTTGATTTTTTCAAGAATTTCCATGTTGATGTGTTCATCACCAGAAAAAAAAGTGAGTTATGTAATATTACATTTTCTATTATAAACTCTCATAATAATTAGGCTCCCCACTAACAAAAATAAAAACAAGATATTTACCAAAATCTAAACATATTTATAAATGGAACTTTGTGTGTGTGTGTCCGTTACCTATAGACTCCGAAACGGTTGAACCGATTTTCTTGAAAATTTACACAGTTGTACTATAAGCATCTGTGTGTGTTCTTAGCTAAGTTTGGTGTCGAGATACCCCCAATAAATATCAAAAATCGATAATAAAAAAATCGGGTTATAGAAGGAGTGGTCCGATTTTAATCAAATTTGACACACTCATAGACAAAGACATAAGAAACGATATTCAGAAGTTTCAAGGCTGCAGTTCTTACAATAGTGCAGAAAATCGATAATATATATATATATATATATATATATATATAAAAGGCAAGATGTTTGTGTGTGTGTCTGTTTATCTGACTGTATGTCCGTATTTTTTTTAGCCCTTTCATTTTAGTTTTTGCTTTGGGTTTGGCTCTAATTAGATATAATTTTAGTTCTTAATCTCAGCCATGATACCATTTACTCAGAGAACTTATTTAGCCTTCAAAATTCAGTTTAAGATGAAAAAAACTTATTTGATATCAATACCAGGAAATCAAAATTTGACTTACATCCATTCATTTTTCTTTCAGTCTACGATTTCGCTTTAACTGGAAACAATTATTGCTTTTTAGTCTTTTGTGCCAACGTCCAAAGAGTCTGAGCTCCGGACCATGGATTAGTTTTAAAGCTTTCATTACACCCGAGCAATGCCGGGCTATACTGCTAGTATTGAATATGTTACAAAGGATTAAAAAAATTTCAAAAATAATTAAAAAATACTTTGATCTTTCCTCTTAATAATAACAAATATTTTGATGTAAAACATTCATTTTTATTAAGCTTGGGACCTTTCTTCTCCATACTATGCATATTTTTCAGTGATTTAGTGGAGGTACCTACTCTAAACTACCATGTTCTGTTTGATTAGCATCTATACTGGAGTTTAGAGAACTATCCTCAGAAACTAATTCTTAAAATATATAAAGAAGTGAAAACTATATTCTTTAGACTTTACATTCTTTTCCTCCAAACCAAAACCTGGCTTTTTAAAAAATATTAGTTTGAAGCTTGTAAATCATTTAAATGAACTTATTAACATTGATAGAAACTAGATTAATAAATAAAATTATTTCTGACCTTAAATGTGGACATTAATTATGAAATAATCTGATTATATATACACACACAAATATAGGGTAGGTATGAATGGAATAAAATTCATTATCTAAAAATTCTATTCTTAAAAAGTGCTCAATACAAAGTAGAGCATATAATATTTATTTAGAATTCATAACATGTTATGATATCACTACAAAAGTAGCTATTTTGTTTTGACAACTTGATAAGACACAAGCAATGTCAAAACAAAATAGCTACTTTTGTAGTGATATTATAACATTTATGTTATAAATTCTAAATAAATATATATATGGGAGAGAGAGATTACTGCACCATGTTAAAAGAAAGTTTATACTGCCTGGATTCATACATTTTCTTTTGTTTTATGAGCTTAATTACCATATACTGTAAACCTTCAAGATTTTGTTTTAGAAAAAAATTATCTTTTTTACAAGAAGCCCAGTCTTACAGCACAAGAAAAAATTCAATATTAGACAATACAGAATTAATCCCTTGACTTTTCTGCATTAGCATTTTTTTTTATCAATATAACTTAAATATAACTTTTTATATCAATATAACTTAAAATATATAAAATTAATGAAAATATTACAGATTATCTCTTCATTCTAAAGTCTTAATTGAGTAGAATGGTTTCCCATCATTGCAATCTGTTAGTCGTATGACTGTAACCTTTTTCTTTTACCTGTAAATTGCTAACAATTTACGATCTGTCTGCAATGTAAATATTCTCCTCTGAATAAATCTATGGAACCTTTTGAGATTAAAGATAATCCCTAGACTTTCCTTCTCTATCAGTAATTTTTTCTACTGAAAGAAGTGTCCTGGATGCATGTGCAATCAGTTTAACAGAGCTGTCATTGAATTTATACATAACACAAGCTCTGATACCATAAGCATTAGTGTCACTTACCATGATCAGTTCTTTTTTTTTTAGGATTGTAGTATGCCAAAAATAAATCTGAAGTAAGAATACTTCTTTATTTTTTTTTTAAATACTTCCCAGCACTTCAACTTCCAAACCCATTCTGAGTCTTTCTTCAAAAGTTTATCTAATGGCGCTGGATCTGGTTTTCTGCATTTCTTGTCAATAATCTATCCATAAAGAATTCACGCTTTTCATCTTTTAGCTTGAATTCATAGTCCTGAATTCTTTTAAACACTTCAAAAACAAGTTTCTTATGTTCTTCCGTGTCTTCACTTCTCAGTAAAATATCATCAAAGTATGCAACTTCAAAGTCAAGACCTCTTAGCATCGTGTACAAGACTTGCTGGAATATAGCTGAAGTGACTTTAATGCCAAACAACGATTAAATTTATATAATCCTCTGTTAGTCAAAGATTTTGTACATTCTTCATCGACTTGAATTTAACGATATGCATCGCTAAGATCTATTTTGGAAAACATCTTACTTCTGCTAAGCTGCAAAAAAACCTCTTCCAGCCCGGAAGTGGGTAATGGTAATATTTGAGAGCATTAATTTCATTGAAAAATCTGCACAAACATGTATGTCATTCAAGTGTATTTTTTCATATATACTGTTGGCAAAGCCCAGTCACTATGCTCAACTTTAGATAAAACACCGATTTTTTCAAGTCTATCAAGTTTGTTGTTTATTTGTTTGATCAACACAAATGGTACATTTCTTTTCTTTTTGAAAACTGGTTGTACACTTTCTTTCAGCTTGAATTTTGCTTTCAACTTGTTACACCTGCCATTCCCACCAGACAATATCTCTGGGAATATATATTTTAGTTCATTTTTCTTTTTTTTTTTTAGAGCTTCTGTTTTGTTGGTAGAATTCACTTATTGACAAAATTAACTGATTGGGGAGTTCAATTATTTGAATTTTTCCATCCAATCTGTACTAATAAACACGATTATTTGTGTTTTTCATTACAAATATTTTTTAATTTTAATGTTTTTTTAATGTTACATTCACAATAAATTCTTCTATGAATTTAATTTTCTCACCTGTGACAGAACTATTTTTTTACCATTGATATTGGTTTTTTTATTTTCCTCCAATTATAAGCATTTATTATGCTTAAATCAGAACCACTGTCTAGCTGTAACTTAACATTTTTGTTCAGTATTTTCACCTGTACAAATTATCTTGTATTCCAACGTGAAGATGCATTAATGTTAATCACTAACAACATTTTTAACTCACTTTTTAATTTTCATCTTACAGTGAGATTTTTGTGTCTTTTTTTTTTTTGCAACAGCGAAAACATTCCTTGTTTTTAAATGGACAAACATTATAGAAATGTAGTTCTCCACAAGCATAGCAGGGGTTACGCATAATGTCTTTTTTATTCTCCAGTTTTATTTTTGTGGTGCACCTTTTTGATGTACAACTCAGTGACTATTTCTATATTTTTAGCATCTTGTCAAACATTTAAACACCTCTGAAAATCTTCTACCAGGTTTTGCAGAGTTAAGTTGTGTTTGAGTTTTAGAACCCTCCTCTAGACTTGCATGTCTTTAGCTGACACTAACCCTAGCACAAATATTAAACATTTGAAATTGTCAGGGCTTAGTTCGACTAATTTGAGTTCCTCACATTGATTATTCACTATACTTGCAAATGTAGTAGTCTTTCTCGTCATTGTTTAGTAAATTCATACACTTCCATCTCTTGTGGAATAATGACATTTTCAAGCTGAACACCTCTAAAAGAAATATAACAGTTTTATTGAATGTTAAGTCACTTGTCTTTCTTGGTAGAATATAATCTCTGAGCTTTGTATGTTCAACATTACCTAATTTTTGTAAAATCAGTCTGACATTTTTCTGATCTGACCAATTTATGCAGTCCATCTTGTAAATGTTTTTGTATTTGTGGTAATAAAATGTAAAAGTTACATTTTCCTCAGGCCTGTAGTTAAACTCTATGATAGCTTTCTGTGAAAAAACTCAAATCGTCATTTATGTTACCTGAAAACATTTTTCGCTCTTTCGAAAACAATCGAAACTCTTTCGAAAGCAATTTTTCAAGCCTCTGTTTTAGCTATTTTTGTTGTTCTAGTTGTTGCTTTACAATTTGCAACAACTCTTTTTTAAATTCTTCCAATTTTTCTTCTTTGTTGTGTTTTACACAAAAGGTTGATATCACATAATCGTTGAAAATCTTTTATAGCCAAAAAATGCTTTATATCTTTTTTTTTTTTACTTTTGATTTTGCTTTACCAATTTTCCATGGTGTATTTTACAAGGAACCCTTTGTTTGACTTGATACATTTTTCTGCAAGTTTTATCCCAATATTATGTTCTTGGAGTGAATGTTTAGTTAAGTACAGTCCAAAATTTTGTCACAAAAAAATATGTTGAGTTGGTGATATATATATATATATATATATATATATATATATATATATATATTCTATAAATAGAAAAGTGGTGTGTATATATATATATATATATTTATATTCACACACTTATCCTCACATCCCAAACTGGTTTGCAGTAGGGTTATAAGTAACTGTTGTTTGACATGTCACCATTGTCTTGCAAGTTCGTGACTGACCACCGTTATCTCTAATCATCCAGGTACTTGTGATGATGGTGGTGGTGGGCTTGCTAAAAGACTCTCCCACACACAATTAGTACGCTTAATCCACTCTTATCTGTGCCTTTATTTTTTTTTATTTTCTTCATTATTACAACCTCACATTGAGCCTTTTTGCCTTTTGATGTTCCACAATGACACACAATTTAGTTTCATTCAGTAAAAGTTTCTAAGAAGATAATGACTCTCAAAGATAGATCCTTCTTTATTAATTTTTGACTAGCCTTTTCTTGATCTTATTGTCATTCTTTATCATAACTTCCTAAGTCGGTGTGTATTTATTGTATAGATTAATTTGCATTAAAGAACAACAATAAGATGAAGACTTGTCAAATTTGTAATGAAAATGATTCATCTCAGGATTTACACAGATTTTTCTTTTTAAAAGTATTTTTTTTAAAATAACATGAATGAAATTTTAAAGTTGGATTTTAAATATCTTATTCTATATTATTCTTAATCATCAAAACAACACAATGGTTGGTTACTCATATAGAAGGATGCCCATCTACTGGGGTGGCTAGCCAATCCCCATTTGCAGACACCTGCTCAGACAAATTTGTGTTTGTTCAACACCAACAAAAACCACCTGTACTTTATACTGCCACTATACTGAGTAGATCTTATAGTTTATGGGATAGAGCGTGCTATCTAGCATGATCAACAGTCTGAAAAGGCCAGCTTGCTCAAAACCTTGGTCCCAATGACTTGTGACTTCATGCTAGCAAAACTAGCAACAGCTCCCCAAAGAGTTTTGTCTACCTAATTTAACTCACGAGGCTTGGATCAACCTGTGATATGGTCTTCAGATACTTTCCAAATGTGCTGCATGCATGCTGGTATCACCCACACACATGCAGATAATATTAAGTCATCTTCCTGGTAAATCGACTATGGTGAGATCTGAATCTGGGTCTCGTGGTTCAGCAACATACCATACAAATATGTTATACAAACACGTAGATCATACATAGATATTTCTTTTTAAATCAAGACAACAGTTTCCTGTGACTCATCCTATTTTCAGAAGTTAATGCATAAAATTCAGGTATAAAATCATCAATAAAAAGTTTTAGCAAGAACATTGTAGCATAATGGTATTACTACAAAATGATTTTCAGTGTGCACCCAAATTTGTGGTTTTGTGTCATACTAAGTTTAGTGATAGTGTGTTTCTAACTGGTATCAATGATTAGTATTTGATTTCACATAAACGCAAAGATTTTGAATTCTAATTTTTAATACACTCAGCCAATACTAAGTTAGATGATTAGTACCACAAAATCTATTTAGTCTGCAACCTGCTGCAATCAATTTTGCTTGGTTTAAGTTAATCTTAGTAAATATTGAGTTGGACACATCCAAAAGATGTATTCTGTTTTTGTTGTTAGGTAACATTAAGAATATTCCATTTTTACAAATTCATTTCAAAAGAAGAACATTATTATAACAGCTATCATTATCAAACAGCATTTCTTTAAATTGTCAAATGCTTCCCTTTTACTGATTCTAATGTTGAACATGAAATAAACAACATATCTGGTATATATTTTATTTTTAAAAAAGTAAAAAATATAACTAAAGTTAAACTTTGTGCATTTAATACAGAAGATACTATAAATTATCAAACATGATTTGAAAAATGATACAATGATACATGGTCAGGAATACTAGGGGAGGTTGATGGTGATCAAATGAAAATAAGTAATGTTATATGACGCAAGTTTTAACTAACATACTCAAACTATTCAAATCAAATGTTAAATTCATTTTCATCAGTTTAGTTATATTATTCATTATAATGTGGCGCTTCTACATAACTTAAGCCAAAAATAAAACTTAGTGGATTCTATGTGATTTGTAACTTAAATGTTATAAAAAATGTTCTATTTTGTTACAGATGATGAAAAGTAGATACTTTGTGACAATGTAGAATACAAGAGATAGTGGAGTAAGTGAAATAAACAAATATTAATTGTACATCAAAAGTTGAACTGCATCTAAAGAATGTGAACATACAGTCTCTAATCAAAGTAACTGAAAGCAGAATACCTCCCAAATCTAGTTAGGATAAATAGCTTAATATTCTAAGAGAACAACACTAGACCACATATTTCTTGAGTGAGAAGAACTCACCCAGCATTTTTTTTTTACTGGTTCATTTTATTCATGTTTGGATTATCATTTATTCTAATATTTGCAAAATTCACCTCATAAAAGAGGGAAAAAAATCAATTCTTGACATGGTTGAAAAAAGCAGTTCTTTGCTTAGAAAGAAAAATAATTCTGGGAAGATATAATTAAGAAGTTGATTAAAAGTTGGCAGAAAATAATGGAATACTACAGTAAACATATTGTTCATTAAAATTAATATCACATTTAAAAAAAATGTCTTATTTTTACTTCATAGACTGAACAAACATTTTGACTACCTCATGAAAAAATAGTGTAGAACATATATTTTATTAAATTTATGAGCTCAATTTTTATATTCTTAAAGCTATTCAGTTGTGCAGTGAAAGAAAAACTGAACTGCAATTAACAAAAATACTCTGGATGAAGACAGAATGATCCCAACAGAATAAGAAAATGTTACGTTTATTTTAAAAAGGGATAGAATAATCACATTATCTAAGACAAACCTGATAGCCAAAAAGAAGATAAAAAATATTTTATATTATTACTATGCCAGTAAATCAAAGAGTAAAGATTAAAGATGAAAAAACAAAGAAAAATATGAAGACCTCACCTAAGAACAGAGGAAGATCAGTACATTTAGAATCATGCAAAAAAACAAAACAAAAAAAAAAATCGCCATAATCAAGACTGAATGAATTAGAGATCTAATGAATGCCTGAGACTGTGCATACCAGCAATCTTCAAGGATACTTACATAGTTACTGGAAATTTAACAAAACTTGCTGTCATTAAGTCTCCAGTAATAGCTACCAGGCACCCAGTGTAAACATAGAAAAGTATGAAATTATAGTAAATAGCACTGATAAACATACTAATTACTAAGAAGATTGTTTTTGAGCCTCTTAAAGGGAAATAAAAAAAAGAAATCACCAAATATATATTTCTTCCTGATCCTTCAAGAATTGGGTGACCATAACTCTCTACAAGTTACTATCTTTTGTTTCTCTAAGAAATGTTTGTCCCTTTACTATCTTTCCAAGCCCTTGTTCTGCCATCCTTTCATACAAGCTTGTTAGGTAGGTCACACTTTCTCTTTGTCACTCTTGCCTTCACAATGTCATTTGAGTGCCAAATTCTCAACACCCTCTTCAAAATGTTTGCATATATGGTATTCTCAGTATTCTTCTATAGAACACAATCACTGTTGCCTAAAGTCTCTTCTTCATCTATGAGAAAATTGTCCAGCATTCACTGCCATAGAAGAGAAATGATAGTGCAGAGTAATTCAGCACTCTTTTGTTTCTAATTAAATTTTCCTGTTTCTTAATATTTTGTTTAGATTTTGGAAAGCATCTTTTGCTATTCCCAAGTATCTTTGAATTTCTATGTCCCATTTTCAGTCATCTGTTATAACACTTCCAAGATTAGTTAAATGTCTGTACTTGTTTTCTCTCTAATTCAAAGCTTCCATCTAGCTCTGTCCCTTTTTCTAATGACTATACATGGAATCTGGTTAGTCTTTCCTGCTTTCCCTTACTACTTTGTCTAGGAGTTCCTGCAGTTTTCTATGTCAACCATACTGATGCAAAAATTCATTAATAAATTACTTGATGTAGTGTTTTTGTTACTTTTCATCATAAAAGTAGGTACTTTATGACAACGTAGAATACAAGAGATAGTGGAGTAAGTGAAATAAACAAATATTAATTGTACACCAAAAGTTGAACTTTATCTAAAGAACATGATGACATGATCTCTAATCAAAGTAAGTGAAAGCAGAATACCTCCCAAATCTAGTTAACATAAATAGCCTTTTATATGTTCAAAATGTTTGCACATATGGTATTCTCAGTATCCTTCTATAGAACACAATCTCTTTTGCCTCAAGTCTCTTCTTCATCTATGAGAAAACTGTCCAGCATTCACCGCCATACAAGAGGAGTAATAGTGCAAAGCACTGAAACTTACTTTATACTAGACTAGGGTAAAGAGTTAATTTTCATGAGATACCTCACTCTTGTGGCTCTGTGACAGACAAAGATAGACTTAGTGTAAATGATCCTAGCATGGTGGGTTAAATAGTTGCACATTTTGTGGTTAGTGTTGAAACCAAGGATTTTGATTGTCTGTTTTCTCAGGCAAGCAAGTCCTTTAACTTGGACATTTAGAAGTTTTTTTTTCTCATCAGTTGATAAGCAACTAGGTCTTCTCATCAGTTGTTCTAGTGATGTATTATGCTCAGCTTAAACAATACCAAAATGGATGTATATTTCTCTAATAATATCAGAGGATGATGCTTAGTCCCAAGTAAAAATCAGAATTATGAATGCTACTTTTCAGGGCAGGTAACCAAGTCTTGTGGTACAGTGGATAATGGCTCAGAATGAAAAATCAGGGTCACAAGTTTGAATTCCAGTTGAGTTCATTGTATTCACTTACAAATATCCTTAGGAAAGGTATTAATCCATCTCTTTCCTCCAGGTATCGATTAAATAACTTAACAGATTGGGTTTTATAGCCTTGAATGGAAACCAGTCTACCACAGAAAGCAATGGCAACCTACTGCAGGAAAATCATCTGCCCAGATAGTCATGTCTTTTTCAAGATATGATCGCCCAAGCATGTATCATGTATGGCACTTAACTGACAAACTGAAGCAAGTCTTCCATATGTAGAGGATTGGAGCAATGTAATATTATTTATATTCCTGTCTGTATATCTATAAATCTGGCCCTGTGTTATACCAAGAAAGTAATTAAAACTATCAATATTAATGAAAACTTTAATGTTCTGTTGGTGGGGATATTGTCTTCTTGTCTATTCAAATTGTAAATAACTATGTAGTACTTGGTAGGCCAAGAGAATCAACCAACTAAATTCAGCGAGACGGTATTTTCACCATGGCGGCACAAGAAAAATAAACTGTCACTTTTCAAAAATGAGGGTGAAATTCACCTCTTCTAATCCCATATTCATATTGTCATATTTGTATAAAGGAGGATATCCATGAAAAATGTTAACAGCCTTGTAGTAAACAGGATTTAAGGTTTTCCCCACTCCAACCACAAGTCCCTACCTGCATGAACCTTACAAATGTGGGCTTGTATTTGTCTACCTTTGTTTCATTGAATTGCTAAGTCTAACCACTCATATGCTGGGTTTGTCATTCAGTTCTGCATATTGCAGCATCTCCAGCTTAACAACTCAACCCGGCGGTCCAAATGATAATGTGTTATGGAATGTGACACTGTTCATATGTATCAGTATTTATTGTGGCACTCAATTGATACTTTTTACACGACATTGCGTGATAGCTCATCAACATGACAGCCATGGGATTAAGTTGATCCAGCAACAAGAGAAAGTGAAAAGAAACAAATCCAGTTTCTGATTGCTAACAGTGAATTATCAGCAAGACAGATGAGACTATTAATAAGCAAAAAGAAAAAAAAAATCTGAGAAAAAAATAACCTAAAACTCAGATAACTTTATTAATTATTGTTAAAGGTTTGTACATTATCTTTTAATTGCCTAAATTCAGTTTAAAACTTAAAAAACTGAAGTTTTATTTGACTCTTTACATGAGTCAGATCAAAAATAGAGTATTTTTACCATAAGGGTTACTGCTACTTTGTCAGAGTTCAAAAGCATTTAGGCAGCCTTGCAGGTAATTATTTTTTTTAACCCTATAGATGCTTTTCCATAGACAAAATATTGCAAATCTATCACTAGCCTATTTCCATCAATTCAGATCTTGACAACTAAGACCTGGCATGCCATGTACACAGGGTGAAATCATTCATATTCTCTTTATACTGTATTGGTAAGAAGCTTCCTTTTGAGAATTTCTATTTTGTGAAACAGTCTCTTGAGAGGATGCTTCCCTAATCACTGCCTTCTTCACCTTTCACATTTAAGATAAACCATTATTTCTACTACCTATCCTCATAATCTAAGTTGAGTGGCTCTTAGGCTTTGTATTGATAAACATTTATTAAAAATGGCTATATTTTAATAATCTGAGTCTTGCAACTGCGGGAGCTGCAACAGAGCACATGTGCGTGTGTGAGTGTGTGTGCCAGTTAAAGAAATAGGTGAACAACAGAAACAATAGTAGCAGATGATAAAAACAAACAAGATGCAAGCAGACATTTAACAAAAAAAAATGTGAATAGTTTTGTTACACATTTTTATTATTATAAATCTGTCTACATGTGATTAGTTATGGGTGTGATTATCTATAAAGATGTTGTTGGTATGAGTTTGAAGGTAGTATGTGATGTAAAGAAAAAAAAATCTCAGGAAGAAAGGTGGAGAGCAATGAATCAATGTGTAGACAGGAGACAGACACTGACACAGTATTTGAACAATTAAATTCTTTGTTTGGAAGCACTAGAAGAGGATTAACCTCCCATTTAGAAAAATGTATCCTAGCTGACGTCTCCTGAAAAGCAAAAACAAAATAAAAATTGCTAGCTACAAAGTAGGTGTATCACGCGCTGAGGGTATATAGACAAGACTCTCTTGGGGATAAGCAACTAGGTCTGTCATTTGTTTTTTTTTCTTTTACGTGTTGGCCATGATCACTCAGGTGATACTTGCTTACAGAGATACAGACACTCACTAGGGAGACTTTAATGATGATTTCTCACAAAGTTACAGCCACCCCTGAGGAGACTCAAGAGATGATTGATTACAGACACAAATATATTGACTTTAGCTCAGTTTGGTATAATGTCAAAGAAAAGAGCTGTGAAGGGCATTTGTCAAAGTCAAGTCGGATCATCAACCACAAACACCAGTTAGAAATATACAACTAGTCTAGTTTTGCAGGCAGGTTTTACAAATACAATAAATGAGCAGGTCTTGCAAAGTGGTTAAGGTAGTTGACACTAATAGTGAATATTAAAACAGTAGTTCAAACACTGATTTTTCTACACAAACATTCCTCAGGAGATTGGCACAAAAAAAAAATTATGTGTATATTTGACTAGGAATCTAATTCATGAAGAGTTATATCAAAAATAGTAAAATATACAATGAAAATATCACATTTTCTTCATGCATTAAACAGTTAATTATTTCTCAATGCCAGAGGACAGTGTTGAAATAAAAGTCAAAATTTTGAATGTTGATTTTCTTAGCATACAAATACTTGTCACTTGGTAAATTAATGTAAAATAATTTTATAGTTGCAACCATGGTAAGAGCAAACATTCCAGCTATCATTTTTATATATTTGCTGCATGTCAATGAATTTTTTATCCAACATTATTTCTTTATTACTACAAACGCTATTTTTTTTCCTTGGTCTAGGTTGATTGTATTTAATTTTACTTTTTTGGAAGATAAATAAGGATGTCAGCTCAAATACATACACTAGATACTGCCACTCATTTTGGATACCTAAATTTAAATTGAATTTTTAAAAATAAAAACACTTTCTTGAGGCTTTAATTGTAGCTTTCATTGAAAACTAAGAGATTAAATTTACTCGTTCTAGTAAGTAAAATACTCTGGTGTATTTCAAACCAAAATTATATTGATTGGAATCTAAAATTTTTCTGGTTTAAAAAAAATCATATTTTTTCAGTCATTTTTGATCAATCAAAACATTTTGTAAGCAGAAGCCACCTCTTGGTTTAAAAAAATCTTGCAAAGATAAATATACCCCGCTGGCACGTTATTTTATTCAAGTTAGCAAATTTAAACTTACCTTAATCAGATTTGAAACACGTATTACTTGTTTACTGCCTGAAATGTACTAAAAGTGTTTCTTAATTACAGTAGCTTTGTTATCAGGGGTTATCATGTTATCAGAGATAATAATTGACATGACAGACGGAAGCTGTTAAAAAATGTATGGAAGACAAATTTGACAATTTTATGTAGCTTAATCGTATGCTTCATTTTTTAGTTTTTTAACTATATAGTAAAATTAAAAATTTAACAATATTTTCAGCAATTATCTAATATTTTATAGAATTTTAGTTAGTTTAACTTTATAGCTAATGTCTAAAGATGTTTTATGAAAAATAGAAATGATATAAGACTTACTTTTAAAATAATTTTATATTTTAATAATAGAATGAAATTATATAACATGACAGTTAAAATTTATGAAATGTTATGGCATTTATTAATTTTTACTATCTTTATTTTATATTCTTTATTAGGTACCTCTAAAAATTGTGAATTTCACAATTACTTTTTAACAAAATCAGGAAACTAGGAATTAAAATAAAAACTTGCTTTAAATAGAAATGATTTGCAAAGCCCATTGAATGTTGAAATGTAGGGCACAGGACACACGGAAGCAAGCTGAAAGAATTGTACCATGGCGAAAATGTTAATATAATTTTTTTTTCCTGTAAGGAGCGCAACCTTTGAAACACGCGACCTTTAAATGATATATATCATGTACAGCCACCCATAAAAAGAAAATAGGGTCATCAGTATGCACACAAATAAAATGTTAATTATTTTAAAAATTGAATATCTCAATTATTTGTAGTAAGCTTTCCAATTTTCGATTAGTAAATATAGTTTTTACGTATAAACTTAACAACTTAGCGAGAATGATGAAGGGGGAAATTTTAAAAGATTTTTAAAACTTTATAAATAAAGTATTTTATATAATAAAAATAATAAAAATGAAAACAATTTTTGTAAAAATTAATTATTCATCGAAAAAATTTCTCTCTTCAGACTATGATATCCTTAATATATATTGTTTTTAGTTTATAAAACCAATTAAAAGTTTATCTAAATAAAAAAAATGGCATAGTTTTTATTGCATTTTTGTTTTCACAATTCGGAGCAGATTTTCTGAAAAGGAGCTAATTTAGAAAAAAACAAAAACATAAAAAAAAGCAGTTAACATTCACCAATGATTCCTGAATTCGATTAATATTAGGTATATGGGCGAACTCTCGCCAATTTCTCGACATTTCAGAAAATTAATTGGGGAGGGAAGAATTTTTACCAAGATTTTCTAAAAATAATTATTTCAAAAGTGATTTTCAGTCATTTGTGAGTAAGTCCCGAAATATTCCTCAGATTTCGACCATTATCTGATTTTTGCAAAACTTTTCAAATTAATGTGTTTTTCACCGGCAAAAAGTGACTTGCGTATTACGTTTGCCGTAAAAACCCCTGTAAAAATTGTGTCACTCACGGACGAAAGAAAAACAAGATTTTATCAAAATTTTGAACGTGTTAGAAAGAATTAAAAAATAATTAAAAAACTGATAAAATTTTTTATTTTTATTTAGTTTGTGCTGGGGATTTGTTTTCATACTATGCTACTTTTTAGCGTATTCGTAGAGGCACCTAACGTACACACACTAACGTTTAAAAGAAACTTGCAACATGATATTCGGTATTGCGATATTGCCAGTTTTGAATCAACTTGTTGTGGTAGTGCAGACAATAAATATGAAATAAAATGAAATGAATTAGAGATGAATACAATAAGAAACATCCTACGTCGAATCAAGGTTAAACTTAAAACCTAAGTAATTATTAATTAGTGATCAAGAAAAAGCATTATTCAATATTTG
Source organism: Ascarosepion bandense (assembly GCA_037127315.1). Classification (NCBI taxonomy): domain Eukaryota; kingdom Metazoa; phylum Mollusca; class Cephalopoda; order Sepiida; family Sepiidae; genus Ascarosepion; species Ascarosepion bandense. Next base: position 6,944 of record JBBBDQ010029837.1, on the reverse strand, counting down.
AATGTTCCTAAAAAATACGTAAAAGTGTATTACTTTAAGTAATGATCAATCAACCGTAATTGTTACTGTATATATGCATTTATTCAAAAATGTGCAACGAACACTTAGCGTAAATTAGTATTTTATGGTTTGGTTACCTGTCTTCTTTAAAATAAAATTAAGTGATACCTAGCACCAAGTTATATGAACGGTCTTGATACAAATACGTATAATTCAATAGTTTTTATTTAAAGTAAGTTATATTTGCCATTTATTTAATTACATAAGTTTTTATCCATAAACAATGAAATATCAGTCCCTTTCTTTAAAAAAATTCTCTTTCAGTTTTCATCACCGAGATAAATTCGTATTATCACTAATAAAATCTACTTCATTAAATAAGTCATTTTAATAAAGTGAAATATTTTACCTTCTCGCCATCCTCAAAACATAATAGGTAAAAAACTGTGAATCAATTTTAGGCAAAAGACGGATTTGAGATGCTTACCATTCTAAGTCAATTTCAGGAGGCGGCCATCTTGAATTGAGAGTAATTTGTCCGGGATATTTCTTTCCAATGTAATGTTTTTCCTGAGTAAAAGAAAAAATTATTCAATGAAAATAGGAATAAACCAATGTCAAAGAATGAAAAATATTACCAAAAAATATAATAAAAAAATAAAAAATGATTTGATCGACATTCATTGCTTCGAGACTAATGCCGACATCAAATCATACACGTCGTTTCGTTCATACATGCATGAATAAATAAATAAATAAATAAAATCAACACTTTTTCATGAAATAAAATCTTTGATCAAATGAATTTTTAGAATCCCATTCAGTTCGCAGACGAGCACCAGACAAGAGTCAGCACGCAATTCAGACAACAGAAGCTCACTTGAACTGAAATGAACAAATAAAGAAACAAAAGTAGTTATCTCACTCAATTAGAACCGATTAAGAAAGCAAACGCTTCTCTATCGCTTATGATCGTACATAAACAAGAAAATCAAATTGTAAATTGAACAACAAATTTATATACATATAAATAAATTAAATTTTTTAAAAATAAAATTAATGTATTTTGGTTGAGACAAGGTTGTTAAAACGCTCCTTGCAAGAATGAGTTTATATGCACGGAGGCAGGAACGTATGTGTGTATATGTATGTATGAGCGTTATCGTTGGGTAGGAATGTCTTTGAAGTATTCGCTCAGTCTTAAAAAGTTCCATTCGGTTATCAAGTATAAGAAAAGGCAGACGGGTCAAACGTGAGAATAAAGAGGTGAGGGAGAAAGATAAAGATAATAATAACGATCGCTTGACGCTTGTCAAGGGACGTGGTAATAGGCACGTCTCCTTCTCTCTGGCGACAGGCGAACTTGACTGTCTATTATTCTGTTTGTGGGGCTCGAAAAGGTCATTTGGGAATTCATTCCCGGATGTGATTCTGGCCTTTCCATTAGACGACGAACAAACTTCGTGTCCGTAGAAGAATTTGTTCCTGATAATTGAAGATTATTTGAATTTTGTTTTTAGGTGTTTGCTAGTTTTCTATTGGCCGAAAACATTTTGCATCTAGGTGTGAAATTTCACGAGTTTTGTTTTGGATTCGCTTTTGCATGTGTGCTAAGCAAGGTTTGTAAATTTTTGACAAAATAAATGAGTCAGTGCTTAGCATTTGAATTTTAAATCTAAAATGCTTGTTTTGTTCATTAAAAGCAGAATGTGTGCATGTAGAAATATTAACAGGTTCGCTTTTTTCTGCGTTGATGTTTGTGTGCGGCGTATGGGGTCATTAATAGATTGTGTGAGTTTGTTTATGAAGTTCTGTGTTGTCCCTAGTAGGCTGAAAGAAGAAGAGTCGAATTGTAAGGTTCATGCAGGTAGGGACTCACAAGGTTGTTAACATTTTTCATGGCTATCCTCCTTTATACAAATATGACAATATGAATATGAGATTAGAAGAGGTGAATTTCACCCTCATTTTTGAAAAGTGACAGTTTATTTTTCTTGTGCCGCCATGGTGAAAATACCGTCCCGCTGAATTTAGTTGGCTGATTCTCTTGGCCTATCAAGTACTACATAGTTATTTACAATTTGAATAGACAAGAAGACAATATCTCCACCAACAGAACATTAAAATTTTCATTAATATTGATAGTTGCTATGTGCGTGATTAGAGGTTTCGACGAAAGTGTACGCCATCAGCTTGTTGATAATTTTCTAATGAGTTATTTTAGAATTTAGCATGCTCTGGAAAAATTCTCGATGGATTCAGTAGTTGATATGGCTGTCAAAATCTTCTAATTGATTCCAGTGCTCCACATTGAGTTGATTTCGTTTGGAAGGGCCCGTTCGTTTTGATGTGTGTGTGGATTTATCTTGGTGTTAGAAGACATTAACAGCTGGAAAAAAAAGTTTGATTTGCAAAGTTGTTTAGTTGATTGATGCTGGTGTGTTGATACCGAGTGTCGACGCATGTTTTGAAAGAACTTTAGAAGACATCTGGATTTAATGTCGATTTGTTTTAGAGGTGCCAGTTATCTCCAGTATCAATAAATCGAATTTGCAGATGTCTTAGTTGTTCTCGTTAAATGATGAAAACGTCAGTGAGTCAACGTTATTGTCACCCTTTTTCTGGAACGCCTGGGAAATATGACAGTTGTGCTGTCTACTTTGCAATATAGTATTAAACTGTGCAATGTTCAATGCGTGACCACTATTTTATGTAGTAATGGCTGACTGTTATATGTCGTGGTCAACATTTTGTAGAGATCAGAATTCATCTGCGTGTCCTTCAAGTGGTCACCATCATTGTAGTGAGACGGTTGAAAAAATAGGGTATAGATGGATAGGAGCTAGCAACATGGAAGGTAGTTCTTGTCGATAAAAAGGTCTCTCGTTTTTTATATAAATGTTGAATTTATTTTAACGAGAAAAATAACATGTGTTTTTATGTGTATAGAGTAATCAAATTGGAATTATCGGAATTCTTCTATGTGTTCTTTGCAGAGTCACCATTATGTAGAGTGCGTGTTCTTTGAGGAGGAACCATTATGTAGGGTGCGTGTTCTTTGCAGGCTCACCATTTTGTAAGGTGCGTGTTCTTTGCGGAGTCACCAAATTGTGACACGATAACTAGGCGTATATTAAGGTGGAATTGTAAAATATGTATTTCATTATAATAGATTAAAATAGAAAATGGTTAAGAATAGAAAATAGTTTAAAAACATGTGTTTCGTTTAGCAAAAGTGAAAAAGAAGAGAAAAAAAATAAATAAACGCTTTTTCTTTTATGAGGAAAATTGTGGAAGAGAAAAGGGTATCAGATTACTGTTAAATCCTACCAGTCTTCTGGTAAATATTTGACTAAGTGATTTAATGTGATAAGAGATAAAGTTTAGGAAATAGATTTTTGAATGACCAGGTCAAAAACTGTCTTTACTGTATCTTGTCCATAGATTAAGAATTTTCCCTTTCTCCAGGCAATTAAAAAACGCCTGGTTACGGGTAAAGTGTCAGGGCTATAAAAACATCCCGCGGTCTTCACAGGACGCTCTATTAAAATAAAAAGATAAAAAAATCCTGGAAAATACCGGATGTCTGCCGGGATGTTTACACATCAAAAGAAGGAAAATTTAAGTACCTTGAAATTTTGACTTACAGTCGCCAATGCTTATCGCCCGGGAGGGGGGGTCTAAGCATTTCCGGATTAATTTAAATAAATACACGTTATCTTTCCGAGCCGATCAGTTAGTTAGTTAGTTAGTTAGTTAGTTAGTTAGTTAGTTAAGTTGACTGAGTGGCGTTAGTTAGTCAGCCGGGCGTGTGCTTGCAGTAGAAACTCCGTTCGTCTTGAGTCGGTCGGTTCGGATTTGATCTCCATTAATTAGAGTTAGAGCTGAACGTCACATTGCCTGCCCCCAACCGAAAAGACTAACTCTAAACGAAATAAAGCATCGTTTCAACTCATCCAAGTTGTGGAAGTTCGTTCCTTATAGTTTAATCTTGTACCCCCAGCTTGAGGCTTCGACTTTTTCAACAAACTCCCGGCAATATCACAGCGTGGAGAACGGCCGCCGGAGAAATTGTTGGGACCGTCCGCTGGGGTGTTACAAAATATGTAGGACTTCGATGATGTTTTTCAAATTAACCTTGTGTCAAACACAACCGAATCAGAACAATTTAAAATATAAGAAGTTTGAAGGTTGGATGTTGGAATGTGGAAGAATAAAAGTGTTTCGTTTCGTATGTTAAATAAAATTTTATTAACTAAACAGAATAACAAATTTGTAAGAAGTAAAATACTCAAAAAATGTATGTAGCTAATTAATTTGTAAGAGTTAAATGTTCAAAGAGAAAATTTACGTAGTTAAATGTTCCAAAGAAATATTAGTAAGGAATTAAGTGAATTAAGTGAATCCAGAGCTTATAGTTGATAGTAGCAGAATGTGTGTATGTAGAAAAACTAACAGGTTACTAATAAAGTCTGTGTTCCTGTCCTTTTTTGATGGCCAGCGCGAAAGTAAAAAGGAAGGTGAAGCAATAAAGAAAATTGTATTTATCGAAGTTAATATTTAGGAGACAGTTGAAGTATCTTGTTGTTGTTGTCGACGTCTTCTTTGTTGACCTCAAGAATGTTGGGGATAGAGAAGAAGCGGTAAAAGAAATTAGCATGAGTGAAGAAGGAGAACGAATTTGTGACGCGACCTTACGTCCTGGTAAGACTTGGAGTTTCTTTTGTTACATTTTAGTGTGTCGTCTCTCTCTGCTTCCATTTGACTGTCTTTGGCCAGTCCAGGGACGTGAATAAGTACTTAGCAGGTCACGTGATCAGCTCGAACCGCATACTCATTTTTTAGATGCTAAGAATATTTGACCAGGGTCATAGTTCAATTTGCTATTTCCTATCCAATCAGAACCTAGAATACTAATTTTTACATTGGCTTTAGATATTTACCTTGATCTGGGTTTTTTCAAAATGTTTTCAGTCATGCTGATCCATTTTTGCAGGTGTGCAATTTTACTTTTTTACGTTTCAGTTGATTGTTGGATGATACAGGATTTGTATCCTATAAATCTAATTTAAATTTAATCTTTCAATTTTTCGGCTATTTTTGAGCGATCGACACATTTGTAAACAAAAGTTAATTCTCGGTTTTAAAAAACTTGCAAAAATAAAATATACATCTATGATGCATTATTTTCAGAAAATTAGCAAATTTAATGCTGATATTATTTACACAAGTATTACTTGTTCATAGCATGAAATTTAGAATAGAAGTCTTTCTTAAACATAGAGTTTAAGTTTTTTAACCTTTCCAACGTAATTGAAATGTGATGACATATTGACTGATGAGATAAGATAAGTATGGCGATCATAAGTGACATAATTGTACAATTTTTTTAAACACATGACCTTTTAATATACACATAGAAATTACCACAAAAAACTTCGAATACACAAAAAATAAAAATAAAAATAATTCTAAAAATACAAAGGCACGACGATTTGTATTAAACTTTTTAATTTTCGATTAACAAATGTAATCTTCACTTAATAAGTTTATAAACTATCCACAACACATCTTTGAAGTATTTTTAAAATATGTTTGAAACTTTATAAATTATTATAATTAAAAAAGATGAACAATTCTTTTAAAATTTCATTATTAATCGAAAAAAAATTCTTCAAACTATAATATCCTTAATTTATAATATTTATTAAAGGAATTAAAAGCTGATCAAATTAAATAATGTGAAGAAGGAGGTCTTTAGTAGCGTATAATGACGAGAAACACGTGTGTATATTTTAACAACACAAAGTCAGGAATTTATTTACAAATTTACATAATTGTATTAAAAAGTGTTCCAGTAACGTAAGGACTGAGGAGATAACGCTTGTTATTCAGGGCGAAAGAAAATAAAGAATTTCTTTTGCAAAGTTAAACATCTGAAGTTGTCATTAGTGTGTGTCAGGAAAACTAATCAAACGTTAAAAAGGTTCATAGTTTTGATGTTGAATAGAGTTCTTGGAAATTGCGCTGTTTTCATTAGAGGCTGATAATGTATCGGCGTATAATTTAACATCGGACTTATTCAAACATATATGACTCTATGATTCGATGAATAGTCAGGAAAGAAAATGTGTATATTCAGTGGTCGGTCACGAAGTAGTATTCAAAAAGCGTAAAGCAAGTTGACAAAGTCGGTTTCACATAAAGTTATACGATTGTATTCAACATGGATAAAAAAAGGGTATATTTTAAGGTTTCACCTGAAAGTATTATTTTTAGGTACTTAGCTTTAACAGTAGAAGGTCTTCGAAATCATCGGCTGTGATTAAAGGCTAATAATGTATTGGCGTGAAATGAACATCGGTGAAGCATAGTTTCTACTTTCTTTCTCTCTGACGCCGACTCACTTTCTTGTCGCGATTATTAAGCTGGGTGAAATAAAGAAGTGAAGTTCATATTGACGTGGATTCTGATATCAACATTCAAGTTAGCGCCACATGGTGAAAGAAGTGGGCGATTGTTGTTACATTACATAGCGAATGTTTGCTTCCGAGCCGAACTGCTCTTGTAACTGGGTTGTCTCGTTTAAATACCTTTCAGTGTGGCTCAGATCGCCTCGGCAGGAAAATTTTGTCACGTGCAAAAATGTTTTGTGAAGTGAATTAGCCAATCAGATTTCGAGTTTTAGAAAAGTGCACAAAATTTGCCTAATAAAAATATCGCTAAGCTGCAATTAGTAAATTATCCTATGATAGTTAAGTAGTAGTTTTTTATCCAGTGACATTACGAGTTTGCAAATCGTGAAGAAAAGAAAATTATTTTATTTCGTCTTCAACACAAATGTCATAGTTATTTTGTATTTTACCTTTAGAAGCATATTTTCGGAAATAAAGGCAAAAATGTTAAAACACACACACACACACACACACACACACACACACACA